>BPLS01000189.1:1479944-1553700 GCA_019656275.1 Rhododendron kiyosumense | reverse complement strand
ATAATAAAAATAACTTTTTATTCCATAAAATTCAGAGTTATTACACTCACCATCTGCTCTGTCTCTTGCTTTGTGGTCACATTTCTATCCAGGTACTTCTTGAATTGCTCATACCTCACCATCCCTTCCTCAATTTTGGGCACTCTTCCCATAAACGATTTCAGTGTCGTTCGGTCTTCATGGATGCCCGAGTCAAACTGTATGGGCTCTCCTCCGACCCTCAAGCTTGTGATCGCCGCAAAGTCTGTGGGCGTCACTGTCATCTCCCCGGGTGGTAGGTGGAAGGTATTGGTGGAATCCCTCCACCTCTCTACAAGTGCTACATAGATAGCATGGTCATTTCTGACTGAGGAGAAAGTCTGTATGAACTCGCCAAAGCCCACCTCATCCACTGAATGCCTCACTCTCGACGGCAGGCCCTCGAACAACTCCAGGGAACTACCCGCGCCTCCGAAGCCATGAATATCCCTCTGCCTTGCTCTCTCTTGTTTCAAACACAAAGATAAACAATAAGAGGACATGTCAACATGCAGGGCTTTCATTTTCAAGTTCTAGGTAATCAAGTGGCCTACAACAGATGGTTGGTTCAAGTTATTTCATACATGGCGTATATTACAAAGATTAAATCATCATGGCATGGTTCAACTCGGGGTTATCACATGCTATTCTAAGTTCAAGTACGTGCAAGGAAATATGAAATTGAATTATAAGGGGGGAGGGAGGGCAGTTTCCCAAAATATACCTCTGTCCAGGTGTTCGAGATGTGAGTCTCGGGATCTTTCAGCATGAGCTCGGCGTCGTACACTGTCCGCCGTGGCATGTAGGTCGCAAAGCCCGATGGCACAAACAAGTGTGGCGTGGGAGACATGTACGCCTCCGCTGAAAAGTCAGGACGTATCAACCTCTCCGCCTCCGTTACGGCAATCACCCTCGGTACCATTTTCTTAGCACCGGCCCTCTCCTCGGCCTCCATATCACTCAGAGCCTCCGCCTCCTCGGCTCTTTCCCTCTCGACGCTCGTTGCCGCCTCCGAAGCCGCTATCTCTCTCTCGCTCTTCCCGAGCCTCCAAAACTGTGATCCCAATCGCAGGGTTCTCCTCAAGAAGCCGGGCCAGTCTCTCGTCACTCAAGAACTCTGCGACGTCCTGTTTGGTGATCGGCCTATGGCTCGACGAAGTCACCCTCGGCCGAAACAATACGTCCTCCTCCCGATATGTAAAAGGGACCTCCGTGGTTTCCTCTTCCTCAGTCACAGTACCCTTGCCCTTCGCTGGGTCCCTCAACGGCAATCCACTCGTCCCAACTTCATCACCACCGACACCACTACGGCCGACATCTCTAGAACTTCTCCCGGTCACCACCGAGCCTCCCACAACCATGCTCGGGTCCAGTGTTTGAACGAAGGGCCCCACGGGCCTCGATTCCTCCGTCACGCACTGCTCCCCCTCTAACATACATTGGAGCACCTCACAACCAACCTCTTGCTTGTGGCCTTGATCGCCATCACCGTGGCCTGTAATCACTGCACCTGCACCTGCACCCGCGACAGCCTCCACTGGTTATTGATCTTCTATTTGAACCTCCATTGACCCTCCCCAATCCTCCGGACGATCAACAACTTCTCCCTCTCCGCCGCCGTTACCGTGATCCGCCATGGATGATTGTATCGCGTTTGGTTTTGTTGATTTTTGGAAGAAATCTAAGGTATGAAGAGATATGAGGGAGTTTGAGAGTTGGAAGAGTTTTTGAAACTTCAGAAACCGCTCGTACGGTTTCTGTAGCGTCTTTGTAGTGTATATGGAAGAAAACAAGTTCGAGCCGGATCTGGGCTTATTCCAGATCCAAATCCTGACAAGCCTCCTGCACACGTGATTGCTTTTTACTTGATCTTAGCTAAAAAAAAATAAGAGAAAATAATGCACTTTATATACCTTTTTTTTAATTGGCGATATTACACTTGATCTTAACCAAAAGGCCAAGAATAAATACTATGTTTGATCTCTTTTTTTATTTGAAAAATTAGACACGAATTTTTTTCATCGGTGATAAGACACTTGAGTTGTTTTTCTTTTTACGATACTACTCATGATCTTAGCCTAATATAGTATATGTTCTGGAATTTTTGGCAGAGATCCATTGGAGTATCCCCGACAAAAAAAAAAAATAGATCCAGGGTAGTACCGTCAATCAAAAAAAACATCAATGGTTGAAACTTTTCTCAATCTTTTTGCTAAGGTCATGTGTAGTATAAAAATTTAATAAAAGATCAATTTAGTATCTGTTCTCAATCTTTTGGCTAAAATGAAGTAAAGTATCTATTCTTAGCCTTCTGCCTAAACTCAAGTATACTATCGAAGATTAATTAAAAAGATCAACTATAGTATCAGTTCTCGATCATTTTGCTAAGAACTACACTAGCATCACCGATCATAAAAAAAATCAAGTGTAATATTGCCTTAGACTTTTTAAAAATATAAAGTGTAGTATTGCTGATAAAACTTGCCTTAAGAAAAATATAGAGAATAGATGTTACACCTGATTTTTTTTTTTTTTTTGGTTGACAATACTACACAGGATATTAGCCAAAATTTCGAGAAACAAAATACTAACGTTGTTCTTAGCCAAAAAAAAAAAAAGATACAGCACGTTATCCTTTTTTTAATCGGTGATATTACACTTGATCTTAGCCAAAAGGCCGAGAATAGATATTACACTTGATCCTCTTTTTTATTTGAAAAATTGCACATCAATTTTTTTTGATCGGTAATTCTACTCTTCATTTATGTTTTTTATTGATGATACAACACATTATCTTAGCCAAATGTAGTATCTGTTCTTCAAATTTTTGGCAAAGATCCATTCGACTATCGTTGATAAAAATATATATATCCAGGTTAGTATCAGCGATTAATAAAAACATCTAGAGTCGTAACTATTTTCGATATTTTGGTTAAGATAAAGTACAGTATCGCCAATGAAAAGAAAGATCAAATGTAGTATCGCTGATAAAACTTGTTTTAACAAAAAGATAGAGAACAGATGCTACGCTTGATCTTTTTTTTGGTCGACAATACCACACCGGAATGTTAGCCAAAAATCTGAGAAACAAGATACAAAACTTGATCTTAACCAAAAAAAAAAAAAACTGCACTTTATCCCTTTTTTTGATTGGTGATAATGCACTTGATCATAACCAAAAGGCTGAGAATTGATACTATGCTTAATCTTATTTTTAATTTAAAAAATTACACTTGAAATTTTTTTTGACCAACGATTCTACTCTTATTTATTTTATTTATTGATGATACTACACATGATCTTGGCCAAATGTAGTATCTGTTCTTGGATTTTTGGTAAAGATCCAATTGAGTATCATTGATAAAAAATATAGATTTAATGTAGTATTGCTAATCAAAAAAACCATCAAGGGGCATAATTATTTCAATCATTCGACTAAGGACAAGTGTTGTATCAAAAATTTATAAAAAGATAAAGGTAGTATCTGTTGTCAAACTTTTGATTAAAATGAAGTTCAATATCTATTCACAACCTTTTTTTTTTTTTACCTAAAATCAAATATAGTATCGATGATTATTAAAATAGATTAACTATTGCATCTCTTCCCGATCTTCTGGCTGAGATCAACAGTAGTATTGCCGATCATAAAAGAATATCAATTGTAATTTTGCCTTAGGCTTTTGGCAACGATAAAGTGTAGTATTGCCGATGAATAGAATGATCAATTGTAGTATCGCTAATGAAACTTGTCTTAATCAAAAGATAGAGAACAAATGCAACACTTTTTTTCGGATCGACAATACTACGCTGGATCTTAGCCAAAAATCTGAGAAACATGATACTAAACTTGATCTTAGCAAAAAAACAAAAAAAAAAGAGAAAATAATGCATTTTATACCTTTTTTTTAATCAGCGATATTACACTTGATCTTAACCAAAAGGCCGAGAATAGATACTCTGCTTGATCTCTTTTTTAATTTGAAAAATTAGACACTAATTTTTTTGATCGGTGATAATACACTTGAGTTATTTTTTTATTGATGATACTACACATGATCTTAGCCTATTATAGTATCTATTCTTAGATTTTTGGCAAAGATTCATTGGAGTTTCCCAGAAAAAAAAAATAGATCCAAGGGAGAACCGTCGATCAAAAAAAATATCAATGGTCGAAACTTTTCTCGATCTTTTTGTTCAGGTTAAATGTAATCTAAAAAATTAAAGAAAAGATTAATTTAGTATTTGTTCTCGATCTTTTAGCTAAAATGAAGTAAATTATCTATTTTTCAGCCTTCTACCTAAACTCAAATATACTATCAAAGATTAATAAAAAAGAACAATGATAGTATCAGTTTTCGATCATTTGGCTAAAAACTACAATAGTATCTCCGATCATAAAAAAAAGTCAAGTGCAATATTACCTTAGAGTTTTTGCAAATATAAAGTTTAGTTTTGCTGATAAAATCTTCCTTAAGAAAAAGATAGAGAGCAAATGCTACACTTGATCTTATTTTTGGTTAACAATACTACACAGGATCTTAGCCAAAATTTCAAAAAAACAAAATACTAACGTTGTTCTTTGCCAAAAAATAAAAAAAGATACAGTACCTTATCCCTTTTTTTATCGGTGATATTATACTTGATCTTAGCCAAAAGGCCGAGAATAGATACAACACTTGATCCTCTTTTTTATTTGAAAAATTACGCTTCAATTTTTTTCGATCGTCGATTCTACACTTGATATGTGTTTTTTATTAACGATACTACAAATGATCTTAGCCAAATGTAGTATCTGTTCTTGGATTTTTTACGAAGGTCCATTTGAGTATTGTCGATAAAAAATGTAGATCTACTGTAGTATTGTTGATCAAAAAATCATCAACTATCATAACTATTTTCGATCTTTTAACTAAGGTCAAGTGTTATATCAAAAGTTTATAAAAAGATAAATGTAGTATCTGTTGTAAATCTTTTGGCAAAAATGAATTGCATTATTTATTCACGGCCTTTTTTTCACCTAAAATCAAATATAATATCGATGATTATTAAAATAGATTAATAGTAACATCTGTTCCCGATCTTTTATTTATGATCAACAGTAATATTGCCGATCATAAAAGATCATCAATTGAAATATTGCCTTAGACTTTTGGCAAAGATAAAATGTAGTATCACCGATGAATAGAAGGATCAAGTGTAGTATCGCTAGTGAAATTTGTCTTAACGAAAAGATAGAAAACAGATGCTACGCTTGATCTTTTTTTTGGTAGACAATGCCACATTGGAATGTTGGCCAAAAATCCAAGAAACAAGATACAAAACTTGATTTCAGCCAACAAAAAAAAAAAAATAAACTGCACTTTATCCCTTTTTTCGATTGGTGATATTGCACTTGATCATAACGAAAAGGCCGTGAATTGATACTATGCAATATCTTTTTTTTAATTTAAAAAATTGCACTTGAATTTTTTTGACTAGCGATTCTACTCTTATTTTATTTTATTTATTGATGATATTACACATAATCTTAACCAAATGTAGTATCTGTTCTTAGATTTTTGGCAAAAATCCAATTGAATATCGTCAAACAAAAAATATAGATCTAATGTATTATTGTTGATAAAAAAAACCATCAAGGAGCATAACTATTTTCGATCTTTCGACTAAGGACAAGTGTTATATCAAAAAATTATTAAAAGATAAATATAGTATCTGTTGTCAAACTTTTGGCTAAAATGAAGTTTAGTATCAATTCACAGCCTTTTTTTACCTAAAATTAAATATAGTATCGATAATTATTAAAATAGATTAACTGCTGCATCTCTTCTCGATCTTCTGGCAAAGATCAGCAGTAGTATTGCCAATCATAAAAGAACATCAATTGTAATATTGCCTTAGACTTTTGACAACGATAAAGTATAGTATCACAGATGAATAGAAAGATCAATTGTACTATCACTAATGAAACTTGTCTTAATGAAAAGATAGAGAATAGATTAAATACTTTTTTTGGATCGACAATACTATGCCGAATCTTAGCCAAAAATCCGAGAAACATGATACTAAACTTAAACTTAACAAAAATAAAAAAATAATGCACGTTATACCTTCTTTTTAGTCAGCGATATTAAACTTGTTCTTAACCAAAAGGCCGGGAATAGATACTACGCTTGATCTCTTTTTTTATTTGAAAAATTAGACACTAATTTTTTTGATCGGTGATAATACACTTGAGTTGTTTTTTTATTGACGATACTACACATGATCTTAGCCTATTATAGTATCTGTTCTTGAATTTTTGGCAAAGATTCATTGGAATTTTTCGGAAAAAAAAAAAGATCTGGGGTAGTACCATCAATCAAAAAAAATATCAATGGTCGAAACTTTTCTCGATCTTTTTGTTAAGGTTTAGTGTAGTCTAAAAAATTTGATAAAAGATTAATTTAGTATCTGTTCTCGATCTTTTAGATGAAATGAAGTAAATTATATATGCTCAGCCTTGTACCTAAACTCAAATATACTATCGAAGATTAATAAACGATAGTATCAATTCTCGATCATTTGACTAAAAAGTATAATTGTATCACCGATCATAAAAAAAGCCAAGTGTAATATTATTACCTTAGACTTTTTGCAAATATAAGGTTTAGTATTGCAGATAAAACTTTCCTTAAGAAAAAGATAGAAAGCAAATGCTATACTTAATCTTTTTTTGGTCAACAATACTACACAGGATCTTAGCCAAAATTTCAAAAAACAAAATAATAACGTTGTTCTTTGCCAAAAAAATAAAAAAAGGTACAACACTTTATTCCTTTTTTTATCAGTGATCTTATACTTGATCTTAGCCAAAAGGCCGAGAATTGATACAACACTTGATCCTCTTTTTTATTTGAAAAATTACGCTTCAATTTTTTTCTATCGTCGATTCTACACTTGATATGTGTTTTTTATTAACGATACTACATATGATCTTAGCCAAATGTAGTATCTGTTCTTGGATTTTTACGAAGGTCCATTTGAGTATCGTTGATAAAAAATGTAGATCTACTGTAGTATTGTTGATCAAAAAAATCATCAACAGTCATAACTATTTTCGATCTTTTAACTAAGGTCAAGTGTTATATCAAAAGTTTATAAAAAGATAAATGTAGTATCTGCTGTCAATTTTTTGGCAAAAATGAATTGCATTATTTATTCACGGCCTTTTTTTTACCTAAAATCAAATATATTATCGATGATTATTAAAATAAATTAACTGTAGCATCTGTTTCCAATCTTTTGGCTATGATCAACAATAATATTGCCAATCATAAAAGAACATCAATTGTAATATTGTCTTAAACTTTTGGCAAAAATAAAGTGTAGTATCGCCGATGAATAGGTGGATCAAGTGTAGTATCGCTAATGAAACTTATCTTAACAAAAAGATAGAAAACAGATGCTACGCTTGATCCTTTTTTTGGTCGACAATACCACACCAGAATGTTAGCCAAAAATTCAAGAAACAAGATAAAAAAACTTGATCTTAGCCACACAAAAAAAAAAATACAAAATTGCACTTTATCCCTTTTTGGATTGGTGATATTGCACTTGATCATAACCAAAAGGCCGAGAATTGATATTTTGCTTAATCTTTTTTTTTAATTTAAAATATTACACTTGATTTTTTTTTGGACAAGCGATTCTACTCTTATTTTATTATATTTATTGATGATATTACACATCATCTTAGCCAGCGGTAATATCTGTTCTTAGATTTTTGACAAAGATCCAATTGAATATCGTCGATAAAAAATATAGATCTAATGTAGTATTCTTGATTAAAAAAACCATCAAGGGGCATAACTGTTTTCGATCTTTGGACTAAGAACAAGTGTTGTATTAAAAATTTATAAAAAGATAAAGGTAGTATCTATTGTCAAACTTTCGGCTAAAATGAAGTTCAGTATCTATTCACAGCCTCTCTTTTTTTTACCTAAAATCAAATATAATATCAAAAATTATTAAATAGATTAACTGTTGCATCTCTTCCCGATCTTTTGGTTAAGAACAATAGTAGTATTGCTGATCATAAAATAACATCAATTGTAATATTGCCATAGACTTTTGGCAACGATAAAGTGTAGTATCGCCGATGAATAGAAGGATCAATTGTAGTATTGCTAATGAAAATTATCTAAATGAAAAGATAGAGAACAGATGCAACACTTTTTTTTGGGATTGATAATACTACGCTGGATCTTAGCCAAAAATTCGAGAAACATGATACTAAATTTAATCTTGGCAAAAAAAATAAGAGAAAATAATGCATTTTATACCTCTTTTTTAGTCGGTGATATTACACTTGATCTTAACCAAAAGGCGAAGAATAGATGCTATGCTTGATCTCTTTTTTTATTTGAAAAATTAGACACTAATTTTTTTGATCGGTAATAATACACTTAAGCTGTTTTTTTATTGACGATACTACGCATGATCTTAGCCTATTATAGTATTTGTTCTTGCATTTTTGGCAAAGATTCTTTGGAGTTTTCCTGAAAAAAAATAGATGCAGGGTATCTAATAACTCTGAATTTCAATAATTAAAAATTCATTTTTATATTCGAATTAATTGCTTGGTTTGCTTTTAATTTCTAGTAATTCGTCATAATTAGATTTTAACCCTTTAAAAATTCGCTTCTTGATTTGAGGCCCTACTTGACAAGTCTAGTTAGTTTCTAACCTACTAGTTGGAGAACCAAACTAGCAATTCACCTAGTTACAATTCCCTAACTCTAGATGGACCTTTTTGACCATTTTTGAGCCTTGTAAACATTTCCAACCCTAGACTAGAAAATCATTATTTATTTTCTTTTATTACTTTAGTTCTCTTCTTTAACCATTGGACAGTAAAAGTTAGGGAAATTTTTATCCATTGGACAATAGAAACCCTAGATTTTCTATTTAAGATATTTTGTGCTTGAATATCAAGGTACTCATATATATAGTTATATAGACTTATATAATTGTTTAAAAGGACATGTGGTCTTATTTAAAGAGTTATTTTATTTTATTTTAATTTATTTGTTTTACTCATTGGTCAATAACCGCTAGGGGAATTATTACCCGTTGGATAATTAGGTTAGTCTTCCTAACAAGTACTAGGGTTATTTAAATAAATCATTTTCTTAGATTTCCCATGTGCTTAATTGTATAAAAAAAAAAAAAAGGTGTATCTAAATCCTAGATTGCTAAGTACTATAATGAATAAATTAGTACTATTACTTTGTGAATTTTATTAATAAGAGAATCCTAGCCTTATATCCTATTTGATACTTGGTACCTACCTATTTATTTAACTATGTGGACATGAGTACATATATATATATATATATATCATATTATATAAAGCCCTAGATTTCCTAAAGTACTTGATCCAATAGTTTAATAAGAGCATGTGCATAATTGGATTACTTTAATGGGATATTTGGTTTGGAAATCTAGTACCTTGTACCTTTTATACTTAGTTACTCTTATAAATACATAATGGTATATATATGTATGTACTAATGAGAGAGAGAGAGAGAGAGAGAGGAAGGGAGAGAGGAAGAAGATAAAGAAAGATTGGATTGTACCTTGGTCTTCCATGATCTTCTTACATCCTTTCCAATCTATGGTTATGTATAGATCTCCAAGCAAATCTACCTTCCATTGTCCTTTTATGTTCTTTTAAATCACCAAATCTTGTACAAACCCTCCTTTCCTCCACCAATCTTTCCATAGTTCAATCCAAGGTATCAAATCTAGCCTTGCATGCCTAAGAACTAGGTAGAAGTTGTACAAGCAACCTTGACCTAACCCATCAAGCTTTCAATCAAGCTTGAAAGATGGAAAAAATCAAAGATATAAAGAGAGAGAGTGAATTCGGGTGAGATAGGGAGAGAGGAAGCCTTGGCCTATAAATAGCAAGTCATTCTAAGCTTAAACTCACACCTTCACTTCTTGCTCTCACTTCTCTCTAGAAATTCCAAGTCTTTGTAGTTCAAAAGTTCAAAGTTTCTTGAATTTCTTGAAGTTCTTGAGAGCAACCACCAAACCACTTCCAAAACCACCACTGGATTTTTAAAGTAGCTTAGTTTAGTTAGCAAGTTGTTTTTAGGAAGAGAAAAGTCCATCTCTCTTCCTTTCGAATCAATCCGGAGCTGTTATGCCGCCGATTCGCAAAACCGACGACCAATTTCCATAGCCGACTACCGCCAAGAAGTAAGGTAGAAACCTTAGTCCATTAACTCTACGTATAGTATAGAAATGTATGTTGGAAAGTAGAATGTCCCTAATTCAAAGCATAAATATCGTTAATTGTTTTATCTAAGTAGATAAGGTTATATATCGTTTATAGTAGCCGGGAGGCATGATTGTCAAACTTATTGTTGCTAATGAAAGTATGAGCATGTATGCATGAATTGCTTGTATTACTTGTCTTGTTGGAAAGCATAAGTAATATTCACTTCAAGGGCGTCCATACATGTGGCGTTATGCTTTAAATCGTGATTTGAGCATGCTAAATAATATAGAGTATTTTTGTTCACGATGGTGGAAAGTCCTACCGCGGAAGTCTATGCATGAAAATAAGACACCAAAATCGAGAAAGTTAAAAACATGACACCTAGGGTGTGGTTAGCTAGAAAAAATGTGTTTCCGGGGAAGGAAATATTTTTGAAACTACATAACGACCTGTTTTGGTGGCATTATGTGTGACGGGTGTTTTTGTGTGCCAATAGGAACCCGGGACGACGGAACCATTGTGAGGATACTTGGGAACTCGGAACAGCGGAACCGAGGTTGGATGTGTAGCTTGGTTTTCTGCGGAGAGGAGCCAATGCAAATTGTGTGTCAATGGGAACTCGGGACGGCAGAACCATTGTGAGGATACTCGGGAGACCAGAACGGCGGAATCAAAGTTGGGTGTGTTGAAAACTATTTTGGAAAATGTTGATTTGGAAAAAGAGAAGTGAAACGATGTCACGGTCTACGATGAGTCGCGTAAGAGAGACACAGAAAAATCACGAACACCTACGATAGTTTGAAGAGTGAATGTGGATGTGTAATTGGTTGAATATGCATGATTCTACGTGAAAGACTTATCGATTATTGTTAAGTTAAGAGTCAGAGGGTAGGGTTTATTCTATTGGGCTTTTGTAACTCATGGTGTTACCCTTGGTGACCCTGATATATTATATGGGTGGCGACGCTGGTATAATATGTCAGAACTTATAGATAAACAAGGTGAGCTCTTCACCTTGGAGGCTTTCGAAGCCGAAGAACTTGCTAGGATGGAGGAGCAATCAGAGCAGTAGTTAGGGACCCTAATTTCCCTTTTTGTGTTTTAAAATACTCTCACGAGAGTTATGTTGTAATAATGAGCAGTAACTTTATTTAAGTTTTCAATAAATTGTCCATTTAACGTACCTAAAATTAGGGGCGTTACAGGGTAGTACCGTCAATCAAAAAAAATATCAATGGTCAAAACTTTACTTAATCTTTTTGTTAAGGTTAAGTGTAGTATAAAAAATTTAATAAAAGATCCATTTAGTATTTGTTCTCGATCTTTTAACTAAAATGAAGTAAAGTATTTATTCTCAGCCTTCTGTCTAAATTAAAGTACACAATCGAAGATTAATAAAAAGGATCAAATATAGTATCAGTTCTCGATCATTTGGCTAAGAACTACACTAATATCGCCGATCATAAAAAAAATCAAGTGTAATATTATCTTAGAATTTTTGCAAATATAAAGTGTAGTATCGTTAATAAAACTTTCCTTAAGAAAAAGGTAGAGAACAAATGCTGCACTTGATCTATTTTTTGGTCAATATTACTACCCAGGATATTAGTCAAAATTCCTAAAAACAAAATACTAACGTTGTTCTTTGCCAAAAAATAGAAAAAAATACAGAACTTTATCCCTTTTTTTATCGGTGATATTCTACTTGATCTCAGTCAAAAGGCCGATAATAGATACAACACTTGATCCACTTTTTATTTGAAAAATTACACTTCAATTTTTTTCGATTGGCAATTCTATACTTGATTTGTGTTTTTTATTGACGATATTACACATGATCTTAGTCAAATGTAGTATCTGTTCTTGGATTTTTGGCACAGATCCATTTGAGTATCGTCGATAAAAAATGTAGGTCTACTGTAGTATTGTTGATAAAAAAAAACCATCATTGGGCATAACTATTTTCGATCTTTTAACTAATGTCAAGTATTATATCAAAAGTTCATAAAAAGATAAATGTAGTATCGGTTGTCAATCTTTTGGCAAAAATGAATTGCAGTATCTATCCAAGGCCTTTTTTTTTTTTTTTTTACCTAAAATCAAATATAGTATCGATGATTATTAAAATAGATTAATTGTAGCATCTATTCCCGATCTTTTGGCTACGAACAACTGTATTATTGCCGATCATAAAAGAACATCAATTGTAATATTGCGTTAGATTTTTGGCAAAGTTAAAGTGTAGTATCGTTAGAGAAACTTGTATTAACGAAAAGATAGAGAACCAATGCTACGCTTGATCTTTTTTTTAGTCGACAATACCACACTGGAATGTTAGCCAAAAATTCAAGAAACAAGATACAAAACTTGATCTTAGCCCAAAAAAAAAAAAAAACAAAACTACACATTATTCCTTTTTTTGATTGGTGATATTGCACTTGATCATAACCAAAAGGCCGAGAATTGATACTATGCTTATTCTTTTTTTTAATTTGAAAAATTACACTCGAATTTTTTTATGACCAACGATTCTACTCTTATTTTGTTTTATTTACTGGTGACACTACTCATGATTTTAGCCAAATGTAGTATCCGTTCTTGAATTTTGGCAAAGATCCATTAGGGTATCCCCGACAAAAAAAAAATACATTCAAGATAGTACCGTCGATCAAAAAAAATATCAATGCTCAAAACATTTCTCAATCTTTTTGCTAAGGTCAAGTGTAGTATAAAAAATTCAAAAAAAAGATCAATTTTATATCTGTTCTCGATCTTTTGGCTAAAATGAAGTAAAGTATCTTTTCTCAACCTTCTGCCTAAACTCAAGTATATTATCGAAGATTAATAAAAAAGATCAACTATAGTATCAGTTCTCGATCATTTGGCTAAGAATTACACTAGTATCGCAGATCATAAAAAAAATCATGTGTAATATTACCTGAGACTTTTGCAAATATAAAGTGTTGTATCGCTGATATAACTTTCCTTAAGAAAAAAATACAGAACAAATGCTACACTTGATCTTTATTCTGGCCAACAATACTACACACGATCTTACCCAAAATTTCAAGAAATAAAATACTAACGTTGTTCTTTGCCCAAAAATATGAAAAGATACATCACTTTATCCCTTTTTTTTATCGGTGATATTATACTTGATCTTAACCAAAAGGCCGAAAATAGATAAAACACTTCATTCTCTGCTTTATTGGAAAAATTACACTTCAATTTTTTTCGATCGGTGATTCAACACTTGATTTGTGTTTTTAATTAACGATACTACACATGATCTTAGCCAAATATAATATTTGTTCTTGGATTTTTGGCAAAGATCTATTTGAGTATCGTCGATAAAAAATGTAGATTTACTGTAGTATTGTTGATAAA
Organism: Rhododendron kiyosumense; assembly: GCA_019656275.1. NCBI lineage: Eukaryota > Viridiplantae > Streptophyta > Magnoliopsida > Ericales > Ericaceae > Rhododendron > Rhododendron kiyosumense. The sequence continues at coordinate 1,540,028 of BPLS01000189.1, read as the reverse complement.
AAAAACCATCAAGGGGCATAACTATTTTCGATCTTTTAACTAAAGTCAAGTGTTATATCAATAGTGTATAAAAAAATAAATATAGAATCTATTGTCAATCGTTTGGAAAAAAATGAATTGCAAAATATATTCATGGCCTTTTTTTTTTATACCTAAAACCAAATATAGTATCGATGATTATTAAAATAGATTAACTGTAGCATCTGTTCTCGATCTTTTGGCTATGATCAATAGTAATATTGTCGATCATAAAAGAATATCAATTGTAATATAGCCTTAGACTTTTGGCAAAGATAAAGTGTAGTATCACCAATGAATAGAAGGATCAAGTGTAGTATCGCTAATGAAACTTGTCTTAACGAAAAGATAGAGAACAGATGCAACACTTTTTTTGGATCAACAATTCTACGCTGGATCTTAGCCAAAAATACTAGAAACATAATACTAAACTTGGTCTTAGCTAAAAAAATATGGGAAAATATGGCACTTTATACCTTTTTTTTAGTTGGCGATATTATGCTTGATCTTAACCATAAGTCCGAGAATAGATACTATGCTTGATCTCTTTTTTTACTTGAAAAATTAGACACGAAATTTTTTGATCCATGATAAAACACTTGATTTGTAATTTTTATTGACGATACTACACATGATCTTAGCCTAATATAGTATATGTTCACTACTAGAAAAAGTGTTAAAGATCTCAGTTTTTTGGTGTGATCTTTCTCTTTTAACCTCGGTTTCAAAACCGTGGTCTATCAAGGTGTAACTAAAAGTCCATATCTTTTAACCACGGTGTAGGACCGTGATTAAAACTTATTAAAAGCATGATCTTTCCTTCTTTCCATCTCAGTTTTTTCCTAAAACCGTGATCTTTAACTTCTTTCCATCTCAATTTTTTCCTAAAACCGTGATCTTTACCATTTTATCATCTCAGTTTTACCTAAAACCGTGGTTATTGCAAAAAAAAGAGACCACACTTTTACATAAAACCGAGACTATTTTTTCCCATATATAGTCTCACTTCTACATAAGAGGTACTTTCTTGAGTAGATAATGAATTAAATAACACCCAACGTCTACAATTAAATTATGACAACATAAGTAAATCAAAATATATATATTAGCTGACAAGTTGATCGTACATTTTGAATTAGGAACATTTGGTACAACCACAACCTAACAAAGAGAATAGAAACTATACAATGAAAACTGAAAAGTAACATACAAAATAACTACCCTAAGAAGTAATCTAATCCCGGTGACACGTCCATGTGCGCAATCGCTCCAAACGATCCTTTCAATTACTAGCTCCCTTCAAAAGAGCATCTATTGCATTTGCCTGAATAATAACAAACAATAAGAAAGGGATCAATGAACTTCAAAGTCTGTTCCGATGAGGACTAAAAGAAAGTTATCAACATATAACAAGATAGAATATGAAAGAATCTATGATGCTTAGCTTAGAATAGTTAACAGGTTTAGTAACATCCAACTTCTAAAATCATATGCAATCTCACTTGCACATTAAAAGGCATTTTTTGGTTAGATGTGTAGGGAAAAGATTTGTATGGAAGTTCTTTGTACAAATGCAGGGCTCGTTTCCTGCACCCCTGCCCAGATATGTTAGAATCTGTAGAGGGAAAAGACAATGTATCGGCAAACTATATATCTATCTCTTTTTTCCATTCTCAACAAATATGATCCAAACGGCCTTAAGGTATTATCATAATGAATGCTTTCTACAAGGGACGAAACAGAAATTGTGGCATGAAGTCCAAAACCTGTAGTAGACCTTCATTTTGTCCTCCACCAGTAGAAGAAATCTTCAGTTTGTGATGGTCACCTCATCTTCGAATTCAAGTAGCAGGTACAAGCTAATATCTGCTACAGCAAAATCTGTTGCTGAAAGTCACTCTTAATTGCATTACAGAAATGTACCTATATACCATGAAAAAGATAAGTACTAAAACTCAGAGATCAAAGTAGTTTTAGCTAACAAATTTACAGATAGACTAGCAAAAATTCAAAAGCTAGTTTTCAGCAAGTTCTCCAAGTATGAGGATAAGACTTACCAATCATTTGATAAGCTCTCAAAAGAGTTGAAACTGCTATAATGAGAAGACTTTGAGAGATCCTAAGCCCTACCTTGCTTATAAGGACCCAATTTTATCACATATGAGAACATCTATGTGACTTAAGTGGCTTTGACCATAAAGAAAGCATTAGAAGTAAGATGAAAATACCAAAAGTATAAAAGCGAATGACCAATGTAAATTCTGATAACGTAGTTCTCTTACCCTGAAATTTCTCATCCTGTTCAGCATCACTCATTCTTCTCCATTTACAAAGAAATTTGCTTTACACTCCAGGCTTGTCGACGATCTAGACTATCACAAAACACCAGGGAATTACTCTTATATATAAGAAAAGAAAACGTGCCAACAAACCAAAAAAAAACTTAATTAGAAAAACAGTAATAGCTCAAAATGAGCTCAATACTCACCAAACAAGAAAAAGTACCATCACAAGTTAGAGCTCCATATAGACCATACCGCAACGGTTAATCACATTTTCCTAGCTTTCCAGGTAACAAGCAGAGGATCTCTGGATAGCAATACAAAGTTTTGGGTGAGTTATTTAAACAAACACTTAGAGGGCAAGACAAAAACCACCAAAGAACCACTTTTACACCAAACCATGTCTCCATAAACTAACTGAACCAGAAAATCTAGGAGGCTAATCCAGTAGTTTATACAATATAAGCCTACAATACTCGTATATCTTCTTCTAACAGTATATCAGACCAAAAGCTGATTATAAAACAGAGCTTTTTGATCCACAAACCTGAAACATTGTCGGTGATCAATCCAATTGCATCAATAGTACCCCAGGCTGTGGCTTCTTCCCTCATAAATATGTTAATGACTATACAACACACATATCTCCTTGTCTATGGAAAGTGAATGGTGAGGCTGAAATTCATGACAAATAGAATGTTTTAGAAGAAAGTTTCCAAACATACAAGACCTCTTGTTTCTCTCACATTGAATATGAAGTTTAGGGTTCATAAAGCGACACAAAATTATCCAAACCTAGCGTCAAAACCCCAAAACCCTACATATCCATACAGAGAGAAAGGCACATGAGAAATTAACGTACAACAGGAGCCGAATCTTCACCCTAAACCTTAGATCGAAAGAGTGACGAATCGAGAGAAGAGAGAAAGAAACCAAGCAATACATTTTCTATACACGATTAGGGTTTACAATGAATTCGTAGAAATTGAATGATGGTCCTGTGTGCTTGTGCGTGTGTATAACTATCAATCAATCGATCGATCGATCGCGAGAGAGAGAGGGAGATGAAATACCTGGTGATCGAGAGAGAGATAGAGAGGAAATCGCACAGTGGCCGCTTCTTCGACGCAGAAATCGTCTTCAGTGAGGAAATACCTAGTTGACACGAATGAGAAAGGGGTCCTGAGAATCCCATGCTTTTATTTAGAGTCTTAGACGAACGAGATTTTTTTTTTTTAATCTTACATCTCAGTTTTTAATGACTGAGACTAAAAGTTGTTTTTATCTCGGTTTTTATAAAACGAGATATATTCTTTTAAAAACAATCTTAGTTTTTTAAAAGCGAGATCTATTCTTTAAGTTACAATCTCATTTTTTAAATTACTGAGACTAAAAAATCTTTTCATCTCAGTTTTTTGTATAACTGAGATTAAAACTATAATCTATGATATTTTATTACGCTTTTAAAAAATTGAGATCTTTTTAGTTTTTGTACCGTGACCTTTATGCTATTTTGTAGTAGTGGTTCTTGAATTTTTGGCAAAGATCCATTAGGGTATCCCCGACAAAAAAGAATACATTCAGGATAGTACCATTGATCAAAAAAAAATATCAATGGTCAAAACATTTCTCAATCTTTTTGCAAAGGTCAAGTGTAATATAAAAAATTCAAAAAAAAGATCAATTTTATATCTGTTGTCAATCTTTTGGCTAAAATGAAGTAAAGTATCTTTTCTCAACCTTCTGCCGAAACTCAAGTATATTATCGAAGATTAATAAAAAATATCAACTATAGTATCAGTTCTCGATCATTTGGCTAAGAATTACACTAGTATCGCAGATCATAAAAAAAATCAAGTGTAATATTACCTTAAAGTTTTTGTGTAACAACCCGTAAATTTTATCATTAATAATAACATTTAAAAAGTATTATTCGTAATAATAAAATTCTTTTCCTTAATAGATATATACAAATATAGTTATTAGATCTTAATTATCTTGTTTCTATTTTACAATTTGCATGCATGCACGCACACTCCTTCCGTCTCTCCCTCTCCTACTCAGTCTCTACTTCCTCCCTGATCAGGTATTCGTCCTTATTTCGTCCATCTCAAAGCCCAAGAGATAGAGTTTCAATTAAATTCAATTTATCCTCCTACTCCAAAATTTACCTATAAATACCCCATCACTCCGACCCTAGGGCATACCACGATATTTTCCACGCCCCACCAGTTCAGAAGAGAGGGAAAATTCTGTAACGCCCCCAAAATTATGGTACGTTAAGAAGCATTTATTACATAATAAAGAGAGTTTATTACATCATAAATACTTCAAATGGTACATTAATTCTACAAAGGAGAAACTAGGCTCCTAACTACTGCTCCGCTTGCTTCTCCCTCTTGGCAAGCTCCTCAGCTCCGGACGCCCCCAAGTGAACTGTCCATCTTGATCATCTACAAGGTCTGACACATTATACCAGCGTCGCCACCGATATAATATGTCAGGGTCACCAAAAAGGCAACACCATGAGCTACAACGCTCAATAGGAAAATCTTACCCACCAACCTTACAACTAACAATCACATAATCATATTCGCTTAATCGTCTAACGTCGGTGTCCAAAATTTCTCGATTTCTCCTACGCGACTCATCGTAGACCGTGTCTTCCTTTTCCACTTACAAAACAACCTTTCAAAACATTTGCATTGGCTCCGTACCGCGGATAACCAAGCCTTTCAAAAATCTTTAGCATTGGCTCCGAACCGCGGATAACCAAGCCATACACACCCAACCTCGGTTCCGCCGTTCCGGGTTCCCGAGTATCCTCACAATGGTTCCGCCGCACCGGGTTCCCATTGGCACACAATGCATTGGCTCCTCTCCACGGATAACCAAGCTATACCTCACCATGGTTCCGCTGCTCCGGGTTCCCATGGGAACGCACAATGGTTCCGCCGCTCCGGGTTCCCATTGGCACACACCCTCACAATGGTTCCGCTGCTCCGATTTCCCATTGGAACACACACACACCTCACACAATGGGCAAGTCCGGCCACATTGCGATTTTCAAAACATTTCAACCTTGTCAACACACCCTAGGTATCATGTTTCTACTTTCTCGATTCTCGTGTCTCGTTACATGCAAGACTCCGTGGTAGGACATATCACATACGCAACAACAAATCATTCAACAAGATCATCCAACTCTTTTATATATCACAAGTAACTCAAGCAATCTATGCATGCTCATAATCATTTTCAAGATCAAAACACAAATACTTGAAATGAAAAGTAATTAAAGGTAACTTGCTTTGAAATGGAAGATAACATAATCTTACATATACATAGGAATAGGGTTAGAATATCCTACCTTGATCCGAAACTAGTCGGGGCCGAATAAGCTAGGTGGAAATTTCTCCCGAATCTGGACCGAACTTCGAACGGCAATAACTCGGTCAATCCTTGGCCGAATAGAGTCGTTCTTGGGTCGAGAACGAAGCTCTCTAAACCCTCTACAACTCTCGAGAAGGAAGTTAATCCTAGAAACGAACCTAGGTAGGAGAAAAATGGGGACGAAGCAAAGGACAGTAAGCTGTCCAGAAAATAGAAATCCAGAAATTTTACTGAACTTCGGATGGCAATATCTGGGTCATTTCTTAACCGATTGGGGTGATTCTTGAGCCTAACTTCAAGGTTTCGAAGTGCTCTACAACTTTCCAGAAGGAAGTTGATCCTAAAAACTACTCTAGACAGGAGAAAACTGGGGATTTTCGGACGGGACAGTAGCTGCCCAGAAAATCAGAAATGGTTTTCTAGAGAGAAGGAAGAGCTATGCTTTGAGGTGTGCTTTGAAAGGCTTGGAATGGCCTTCTATTTATAGGCAAAGGGCTTGGCCTTCTCCTCTCTCCCTCTCTAAGTCTCACCTTGACACTTGGCAATGAATCTTGAAAGATCAAAACTAATCCTAGACTTGTAAGGCTATTTTGTACCTTGGTGATATTCTTGGATCAATTGGAGGGTTAAGATGATAATGGTACATGATCAAAGGGTCAAGAAGTTGCAAGGTGTCCAAGAAGTATATCTAATCAAATCCAACTTTTAAGCATGAATCAAGGAAAAATCCTAGGCTTGCATGGCTAGGTTAGTACTAGATTGGATTCTTGGATCAAATGGAAGGATGAGATGAGATTGGTACATGATCCAAGGGTTGAGGAAATTCCAACTTTAATGGAAAATCAAAGGAAAAATCAATGGAAAATCAATGGAAATCCTAGGTTGTAAGGCTATGGTGTACCTTGGTAAGATCTTTGGAACAATTGGAGGGTTGAGATGAGAATTGTACACCATCCAATGGTTGAGAAGTTTGCTAGGGAAATATTGGAGTACAATGGTGTTAAGTCTAGGCTAGGAAGATATATAAATCTCATGGATTTGAAGATCAAGCAAGTACCAATCAAATCCCTCTTTCCTCCTTCCTCTCTCTTTCTCCCTCTCTCCCTCTCTCTCTCTCGGCCCTCTCTCCTCTCTCTCTCTCCGGCCTCTCTCTCTCTCTCTCTCTCTCTCACAAGTACATATATATATATATATATATGCATGCATACAATGTATAGGAAACAATAAACAAAAAGGAACCTTGTACTTTGAGATCAAGGGATTTAAGGGCAAGATTTTTCCCATCCAATTAATCAATAGGCACATGTTAAACAATCAACCAAGTACTAATATATTAGATACACATGTACCAAATAATCTTGGAAGATCAAAATCCCAATTTTAAATAATAAAAGAGTACCTAAGAAATCTTAGGTATTAAAATCCTCCAATAAAATATTGTATATCATCCCATGGGATTTTTGAAAAAGATTAGTTTATTGAAATCCTTGTACTTGGTGAAAGATTAACCCCTTTATCCATTGGGTAATAAATCCCCTAACTTCTATTGTCCAATGGACAATAGTGACTTGGCAACTTTTATTTTAAAATAATTGGTACTTTGGCACATGGGGTTAAAAAGAAAATATTAAATTAATCAACCCATGTACTAAGTTGAAAGATGAACCTTTTACCCAATGGATAGTAACCACCCTAACTTTTATTATCCAATAGATAATGGTTGCTAGGGAGATTAAACATTAAAGTAATCCAAAAAGGTACTTTAAAGTAATCAAAAAGTTACTTTTTACTATTCATAGCACTTTAATAAAGTAGACATTTAATATAAACAAATGGGGTTTCTATTATCCAATGGATAATAGTTTCCCTAACATTTATTGTCCAATGGACAAAGATATAACCAATTTGATTAAAAGAAAATGAATATTAAAATTTCAAGTCTAGGGTTCAAAAAGTTCAAAAGGTTCAAGGGGGGCAAAATGTCATTTTGCGGTTAGATAAAAGTAACTAGGTAACTTCCTAGCTTAGTTTCTCCAACCGGATGGTTAAAAGCTAGTTAGGTTTGCTAAGCGGACTAAAACGTCAAGAAATAATTTTTCAAGGGGCAAAAATGTAATTTTGACAAATCACAAGGAAAATAAAGAAATTCAAATATTTAACGAAATTTTTAACGACCAAAAATCAGGATCGTTACAAATTCGGAGAAAACCAAGCTCAATCCATGGAGTTTTAGAGAGAGAAAAGTGGGTTTTATACCAAGACCCAACCGAAATCCAATTCGATCGTTCTAATCTCTTCCTATAACTCCTAGCATCACCAAACATCGTCCAAATTGGTCCCAAGGTTTCCCGATCAAAGAACCCAAAGTCTTCTTCCCCAAATTTCAAGATTCGTTTTGAAATCAATTCAATCCAATTTAAGATATTATAATCCATTCTAACCTCCTTTCTACATATATTAAGTGTTTTTATGCTTAACCCCAATAGCCAAAATGGACCTATGCATCGAAATCGGAGCGAAAAACGAAAAAAACCGAATCTGTCATCAAGTTTGCGGCCGCAAGTTTCGGGCCGCAAGAACCATATTCAACCTTGCGGCAGAAGGTCTAACCGCAAAGTCAACCCGGTTAGACCTTGCAGCAGATACTATTTTGGTTCAAAATCGTTTTGCGACCTTCTAAACTTGATTTTTGACCCCCGAACTATTTTTCCTAGCCTTTTCACACCTTAAAGTTCATACCTTGCTAATATCATATTTTTATTTATTTATCTATTTATTAATTATTTATTCGTTATCATTCAAGATTTTACAAATGAAAAATCTTTGCGACCTTCCGAACGACGTTTTTAACACCCAAACTATTTTTCCTAGGTTTCTTGCATCTCAAAGATGATATCTTGTTAGATTCATTTTTTTTATTTAATTAAATATTTATTATTATTATTACAATGTTTTCAAACAAAAATTCTTTGTGACACTATAAAACATGTTTTTAATGCCTAAGTAATTGTTTTTAGACTCTTTACATTCCGAAGATGAAACTTTGTCATTATCAACGTATTTTATGTAATAGATCATTTATTATCTATTATTTTACTTTCCGCCACTTTTATTAAATATCTTTATCTAAAATAATTCCGCGACCCTCCGAACCCAACTTTCGACACTCGAACATGTTGCATAGGACCTTTAGAACTTGTATTAAAGTATAATAATTATTCTAACATTTTTACCTAATTAATGTGTTTAATTAGTTTTTAATTAATCTAATTTCTTAAAAATTAATTAATGAGAGTTTCGAAAATATTTTATAAATTTTTTTATAAAAGTTCTACTTCATTATTGACATTGTGGCCATATAAGAATAAAGGCAACGGCCCATTCATAAAAAGTTGTGTGATTGCATTGCTCGTTATTTGTTTTAATTATTATTTGATTTAATTGTATATTGCACCGACACTTGATTTGAATGTTAGATTGGATCCTAGAGACATAGGGTGGTATGTGAATAGAATTTACCTATACGATGCTAGATAATGGATAAATTGAAAAGTTTTATTTTTAGATTGCCTGCAGGCGTGATTTTGAGATGTGATGAGGTTTGGGATGAGATTAAAACTGGCGGGAGTTCAGTGATGAATTGATAGACTGGCGGGAGCCCAGTGATGATTATGAAGTAATTTGTGAAGTGGTGTATAAGACAGGTGAACCCTAATTGTCATTCAGGCATGATAAACTTTCCCCTTGTTGTAGTTATTGGGGTGCACACTCGGTATATAACTTAGGTGTATCTGCAACAGTAAAGGGAAGTGACTTCATGGGACTGAGCATGGCTAGCGGTTGGGGAGGAAAGATCCCGCAGATGAGATCTTAGATTACACGATAGGTTAATGGATAGTAATGAATTGGCTTATGTGAAAAATCTTTATTTTACTTTTCGTATCATTTTATCCTGTTACTTGCTAACTGTAAAGTAAGATGGGTAGTTGGGTTGAATTATACTACGGGGTGAACTATTTCCATCAGGTACGGATTGCTGGCATCCGTGCCAGATTTTGCAGAAAATCAAGAAGAAACACAGAATCCAGAAGGTGGACAGTTTTATGCAGAGGAGAATCCAAATGTGGGAGTCGAGCCAGAATACGCTTGGGATCTGTATCAATTCTAGAAGACGGCTCTGTTATTTTGTCTAGTTTATTACTACAAAGACTATTTTCAGTATTTCCACAATGGTTTGTAAATGACGAATCTTTAGGGTGAATTATCCGCTTTGAATTTTAAAATTTGAATTTAATTTAATAAATTTTTAGAAATCAATATTTAATGTCTTCGATTTTATTCCCAAAAATCGGGGCGTTATAACTTGGTATCAGAGCTTTAGGTTCAAACCCTCAGCCTTGGGTAGATTGGGTAGATCATGATAGACTAAGAATATCACTACAAGATTTAAATGACATTATTTGAAATATACAGAAAACTAACAATAAATATGTTTTCCTTGCTTTTATAGATGGAACCCACATTTGCAGACCAACTAGCTGCTGAATGGAGCAGATTGCAGCACTTCTTGGAAAACACCGAAGGATCAAACTTCTCTTTCCGAGACCCTTACATACTAACTGAGTTCCCTATTATGTACGGCCAGTATCAACAGCTGAGGGCGAATTCACCAAATCAGAAGGAGGAAGACACAGCTCAGTATCCAAGCCCATGGAGAAAGGCTAATCTCAAGAAGGAAATCCGTGACATTCTAGAGATGTGGATAACCATCCCCCGATTCCTACCTTAGATAGAAGCCGCAACCCTCCCAATACTCAAGAAGAGGATGAGACAACCCAACTAGCTGCAGAAGTGGAAAGCTTACAAGCGTTCATGAATGACACCCCAGATTTTCCCATGGGAGATGGCTACTTAGCGGGGATGTTTCCTACCCTTTATTGGATGAGACAGGCTCACCAAAGGATCACAACTCTCACTGACGCCATTGCTCACTCCACCGTTGAAGATCACAAGATACGAGGAATGTTAGCCTACATCCTAGGAGTAGAGGTTGGAACACGAGAGGATCCTGAAGAACCCTCTGAGGAAGAAGAGGACCCAGAAGAATTTCCATTTCCAGGATCAGACCACGATTACCGTTTGGGCCCCTGGTAGCCAGAGCAGGAGGAGCCAATAGTACCAGAGGGAGAACAGAACCAGGATGAAGAGATGGGCAATGCTGAGCCGGAATTGGAAGAAGATGCAGAAAATAGCAGTGACAGTGACGATGGATTTTTTTTGGCAGAACCAGAAATGGATGACTATGGCTGGCTCTTACCCATAGATGCACCAAAAGACATGGATGCTGAGCTGCACTGGTGGCTAACAAGCCAACGGCTCGAAATGCAAGAACCTCCACCTTCTCTAGCCCCCATACCAATAGAAGAATCCGACAGTGAGTGTGAAGTCATAGACGCCGACCCTCCACCTCGTCCTAAGATGACTCAACCCGTAGGAATTCCATGGGTAGGACACCACTCCGACTATGATCCAAACACTTGGGTCTATATACAGCTGGAGCCACTATACCCTTGCCCATTCAAGATCCGAGCCCCATGCTATAATGGATACTATCTCATCACCATACCCCCAGGATTCCAGGAACATTATACCGACCGCATCCATTATTCACGAGTCGTAAGGCCCCTCCCGAGCAAGAACATCGTATCATTTCAGAGAATGCCGACTTCACCGATCACGTCACCTATGTAGAGATACCCATCCGCCTAGAACCTTATAACAACCCAAACCCCAATGAAGGACAACAGGAACCACTATGGCGAGTAACATGGCGTTGCTACGGGCTCACAGAGGACACTGTCGAAAAGCAGAGTTTTCTAGAAGAGCATTTTCCAGTACTTTTCGATTGATCGTTTCCTTTAGCATTTCCTAGTTATCTCACACACAGTACATTTTTTTTTTCTTCTTTTCTAGGAAAACAATTGTGGTAGTAGGAATTATCTTGACTTTTGGTAGCTACACATCTGAGTAGTGTGTTTTGACATGAATGATGTGTTCGATTCGTTTTGTTAATGAAAGAAAAGTTTCTTATGATGATTCTGCTTCCATGAATATAATAAATATATAAATATATATGTTCCTATAATAAACCCCCCCCCCCCCTTACTAAATTACAACATAACGGTATCTAGATGAAGGAAACAAGAGACAACCAGAATAACGAGCAAAACAATGGAGCCCCTCAACTCAACGGCCAAATTGGGACTACCAAGCTAGTTCAACTCATGCAAGCATTCATTTCCACTGTGACTGCAAATAACCAGACTCCGCGCGGAGCCCCACATACACCTCGAGGGCCAATGACCAGGAGTCAGGCACTTAATGAATTCTACAAGCGTTGCCCGCCCTACTTTCAGGGAGAACCTAACCCTACAACTGCGGAAGCTTGGCTGGAATAAATCAAGAAAATTCTTGAAACCCTAGACATTCAAAAAGCCAGCAATTGAATTGCTCTAGCTACCTATCAGATGCAAGGTGAAGCTCAGCATTGGTGGAACCTGATGAAGAACACCCATGATGTGGCAACAATGACTTGGGAAAGGTTCGAGGAAATTTTCCTTGACAAGTACTTTCCAACACCTATCAAACAAACACTGGCCTTAGAATTCATGAACCTCGAGTAGGGCACAATGACCGTGACCCAGTACGCAGAACGATTTGAAGAACTGTCTCGCCATGGCACAAAAATCATACCTACTGATGACGACAATTCGAGAAAATTTGAGTGGGGACTTAATGAGACACGCCGAGCAGTGGTGGCAGAGATGCTTCCCACCTACTCACAAGTGGTGCAATGCGCACTTAAGATGGAGAGAGAAAACTTGGATTTCAAGACAAGGCGTGAGCACAAAAAGGCAATACCTGTAGTTGGAAGACCTACCCGTACCAACCCTAACAACAGGGGTGCCCCAACCTTTCAACCGTACCACCAAAACTACCCTCACCCACAACCATCACAATCCAACCCAGCTTGGAGGAACCCCAACCCAGGGTTCAATCGAAACCCTAACCCTAATCCGAACCAGATCCAAGCACTGAACTGAGGCCTAAACCCTAATCTTGGACCAAACCGCAACCTCCTTCCCCAGAATCAAAACCTAGACCACCGCTGTTATTACTACCTAGAGGAGGGACATATCAGGAGGAATTGTCCTAGGTTGAACAGCGCTGGTAACTATGGAGGACCGCCACAAAATCAGGTTAAAACTGCAGAAATTGGAAATCAAAATCAAAATCAAGCTAGGCCAGTTTGGAATGGTAACCAACCTGGAGGACAGAACCAGCCTCGTGGTGGGTGGAACCAACCGCCAACTCGCCCTTTTCAAAATGGAGGATCAAACGGACCAATCCAGCCCAATGTTGGAAGGGTGTTTGCACTGCAAGGAACGGAAGAGGAGATGAACCCTGCAGTAATCCAAGTTACCCTCACTCTTTATACTACATGCGTTCAAGCACTATTTGATTCTGGAGCTTCGCACTCATTCATATCTGCCGCATGTGTATCTACACTTGGATTAGAAACTGAACCTCTAAAGACAACTATGCATGTGACCTCACCATTAGGGGGTAAGATGTCGGTAGTACTAATTTGTAAGGGGTGCGAACTAGAAGTATCGAACCTACAATTAACATGCGACTTGCGAGTAATCGAAATGACAGACTTTGACGTCATACTCGGGATGGACTGGTTGACTGCGCACCGAGCTGTCATAGACTGCCATCGAAAGATGGTGACAGCCTATTCACCAGATGGAACGGGTTTCAAGTTTAAGGGGGATAGACAAGACCCTTCTGCACCCCACGCGCACAAAACGAAGTGGCATAGGAAGCTTGCTGGATGGTTAGCGAGTCTCAAATTGGAGGAAACAGACCGAATGGAGTTGGGCCTCCCTCATGTCGTCTGTGAGTACGAGGATGTATTTCTACAGGAATTACCAGGATTACCGCCGCCAAGGGAATTGGATTTCACCATCGAGCTGTAACCCGGCATGGCCCCAATCTCGATGGCCCCATATCGAATGGCTCCAGCAGAACTACGAGAGTTGAAGACACAGTTATAGGAACTTCTAGAAAAGGGTTTTATCCAACCTAGTACCTCACCATGGGGAGTTCCAGAGCTATTCATCAAAAAGAAAGAAGGAATGCTCCGACTTTGTATCGACTACCCCCAACTCAACAAAGTCACCATCAAGAACCGATATCCTCTACCGAGAATAGACGACCTGTTCGACCAACTGAGAGGGTCGACTTGTTTCTCGAAGATTGATCTAAGATCTGGATATCACCAATTGCAAATTCGGGATTGTGACTAAGACGACGTTCCGCACGCGTTACGGACACTACGAGTTCATAGTCATGCCATTGGGCCTAACCAATGGTCCTGCTGTTTTCATGTGCCTAATGAACCAAATTTTCACGCCGTATTTGGACAAATTTGTGGTAGTGTTCATCGACGACATCCTTGTATACTCTCCAACGGAGAAAGAACACAAAGACCATTTGAGAATTGTCCTCCAAGTACTTCGAGACAACCATTTGTATGCGAAGGCCAGCAAGTGCGAATTCTGGATGAAAGAAGTCAAATTCCTAAGACATGTGGTGTCAGAGAAAGGAATCTCAGTCGACGATAGCAAAGTAGAAGCTGTCATGGACTGGAAAAGACCTTCTACGTTGTTCGAGATTAGAAGTTTCTTAGGATTAGCCGGTTACTACAGAAGATTCATTCAGGATTTCTCCATCTTGGGAAAACCATTGACGCGACTGACCCAAAAAGGGGTTAAGTTTGAATGGAACGAAGCATGTGAGAGATCCTTCCATGAGCTTAAGAAGAGGCTGACTAGCGCTCCTATATTGATCATACCTAAACGAGACGCAGGGTATACTGTGTACTGCGATGCATCCAAAGATGGATTAGGAGCTGTACTCATGCAAAATGGAAAAGTCGTTGCTTACGGATCCCGACAGTTGAGGCCGCATGAAAGGAATTATCCGACTCACGATTTGAAGCTGGCAGCAGTGGTATTCGCCCTAAAGTCTTGGCAACATTATCTATACGAAGAGTAGTTTAAGGTATTCACACACCACAAAAGTTTGAAATACTTGTTTACTCAGAAGGAGCTAAACATGAGGCAAAGGAGATGGGTGGAATACTTTTCAACTTCGCGATGTCCTATCATCCTGGAAAGGCAAACGTAGTCACCGATGCGCTGAGTCGCAAGAACCGAGGACAAGTGGCTAGTTTAGCTATGAGAGAATGGAAGATGATGGAAGACCTTAACGGATTCAAGCTGCAGCCAACCGCAGAAGGCGTCGCCGCTTGTCTTTTTGCCATGGTCGCCACACCAGCCTTACACCGGGAAATCCTTTTAGCCCAAACCTTTGAACAAGAATGTGATTTCATCAGATACTAACTCTCAATTGGAAAAGCAGCAGCTGTGTCGCACCCGTCCCAGATATTTGGTATTTTAATTCACGTATTTAATTAAATTATGCTTCACAGGGTTAAATTGCATACATTAGAAGCATGGGGTCTTGTGTGTGATTTGAAAATGAGAGTATACTAGCCTGTAGGCTAGCATACACATGAAAATTCGTGCATCTATTGGTTATGCAAAACTAAGTTTTAAGCAAAGTTAAATCTGTCCTGTTTTTGACAAATTTTTCTCATCGACATTCTGACCATGTTATTTTCTGGTAATTTTATTGGACATGCCTCTGTGTGTATAGCTTGTGCTGTAAAAATTTCAGAATTTTATGATAAGTGTTGAAAAAGATAAAAATCATAAACCGAGCTGCTGTCAGATTCGCGTCTGGGCAGCCAGCACAGACACGTGTTGGAAAAATGGGCATAACTTCTTGCTCGGGTGTTGGTTTTACGCACCGTTTCTTGATTCTGAAACTAGACTTACATACCTTTCTGAATATGTAAGTTTTGTGCCTTAGTTACTTCTAGGAAAACTCAGTTTCTGTTATGAAGTTAATGGTTTGTTAACTCTGGAAATCTGAGCAGGTTTTAGAGCTATGTTATTCATCAATTTTGTTATAGTTAAATGTACTTACTGACTATGGGTTCTCATGAGTCTTAAACATTGATCAATTGGTGATATTTTGGTGTTAGAATTAATGGAAAAGATTGAGTATGTGATTTTTAATGAGCATTCGATCACAGGCTGTTCTGCTGGAACTGTGATTTCTGTTTTAGATGTGTAACTTCATTTGATCGCATCTTGGTCATTCGGACTCCGTTTAGGGCAATTTTTACATCGAGATGGATGTTCTAAGAGTGTACTTTCTATTGGTTGTAGTCTTGGAATCTAACTCTAAACCTATAGAATACTATAGTCAGAATTCGATCAGTGGTACTGCAGATTTGTGTTTCTAAGTGTGCATCTTCGGAGGGTCATAACTTTGTCATTCGAAATCTATTTGGGACAAACTTTATATCGATATTAGTGTATTGAAAGTCTACTTTCTAATGGTGGTGGTTTCATGACCAAATTCTGATCCTAGAAAATGCTACAGTCATTTAAAGACAGGCTGGTTGTAGGTTGTCTTGTAATTTTTGGGAGTTTTGTTGTATTTGAACTTCATGTGTGTTTTGGTTTATTTTTAGGCCTTTGAAATGGACATACTTGCATTCTTTGGGCATTGTTTAGTTCCTTATTAGCTTTATATTCTTGTGTTGATCGTTCATTGAACTCATTACTAATACGATTAAGCATGTGGCTAGGTAACGAGTTGAGTAATCGAGAGGTGCCAAAACCGTAAGTTGGCATACTTCGGTCGACTCACAAGTGAGTGTGTTTGATATCTTATATCTTCAATAAGATGTTAATATGTTGGTTGTGTATCATGCTATTATTGGTTTAGTTATTGATGTGCATGATTGGTGTGAGTTGATTATTGATGTGAATGATTGGTGTGAGTTGATTGTACCCATATAAGGTTTGTGGAGTGAGTCACACCTTGTTGTGGGCCGTGCCGTTCTATTTACGGTGAATGGGAGCTTGATGTGTGGGACACAATACCTTGGGTACATGGAATGTGGTAGACGTGTCACTGCATTGTTGTGGATATAAATTGTGGATGTTCAGTTAGTTGTTTATGTTGAGTTTTATTGGATTTATTCTATATCTCATACACTCCTGATTTTCCTTTAGGTTGTTAGATAACAGGGGTTCGTAGGTTGGTCCACTACCGGTCGGCATTTTGGGGTTGGCTTTGAGGATGTTGATTGTGTCGGTGGTAGTGAGTTGTCTTGTATATATAATCGACTCATTTTGTAAAGGATGTTTTGCACTTTAGTTTGCCAAGTATGTAAAGTTATGGGTATAACATCGACTCTTTTAATAATATTAATGTTAAGTCTTCTATTGATTTATTCTGAGTTAATATCTATTGTTAAGTGATTGTTTGGTAGGCGTTTGGGAATGCCACGTGGCCGCGTCGACTCGGGCCCACAATGGGTGTCGTTTTGTGGGGTGGGGCGTGACAAGCTGGGTGGGCAATCCACGCTGATAAGAGCCTTCACTTCCAAGGAAGAATTTTTGTACCAAATATTGGTACCCTTCGGGAAGCGGTACTTAAGAAATTCCACTATTCCAATTTCGCCATCCACCCAAGGAGCACCAAGATGTACCAAGACCTTCACCAACAGTACTGGTGGGCTGGAATCAAGAAGGATATGGCCAAGTACGTCTCAACATGCCTCACCTGCCAGCAAGTAAAAGCGAAACATCAAAAGCCCGATCGAACCCTACAACCGTTACCTATACCTGGATGGAAGTGGGAACATATTGCCATGGATTTTGTGACAGGATTGCCAAGGTCTCCACAATCAAACACCGCCATTTGGGTGATAGTCGACCATTTGACCAAATCTGCCCACTTTTTACCCATGAAAATGACGGACTCAATGGACTCCCTCAGCATGCTCTACATCCGAGAAATCATGTGATTACACGGTGTACCCGTATCCATTGTGAGTGATCGAGATTCACGATTCACGTCGACCTTTTGGGTTAGCCTACAGAAAGCATAGGGAACCGACCTTCGCCTCAGCACCACATTTCACCCACAGACGGACGGACAATCCGAAAGAACAATCCAAATCTTAGAAGACATGCTCCGTGCCTGTGTTTTGGACTTTAAGGGAAGTTGGGAATGACACCTACCCCTAGTTGAGTTCGCCTATAACAACAACTATCAATCCAGCATAGACATGACACCATACGAAGCTCTGTATGGGCAACTTTGTCGATCACCAGTTTGTTGGGCTGAATTGGGAGAAGCAAGCTTACTAGGACCAGAGTTAGTTCGAGAGACAACAAAAAAGATCCAAACCATTCGCCAACAGCTCCTGACCGTGCAGAGTCGACAGAAGAGCTACGCCGACAAAAGGACCAAACTATTAACCTTTCAGGTTGGAGAACATGTGTTCTTAATGATCAGACCACGAAAAGGAGTTATCCGATTTGGAAAGAAAGGAAAACTGTCACCACGATACATTGGCCCTTTTGAGATCCTCGAGAAAATTGGAGAAGTGGCGTACCGCCTGGCGTTACCGCCACAACTGGACCGAGTTCACAACGTGTTCCACGTGTCAATGCTCCGAAAGTACATAACGCATCCTTCCCACATCATCAATTGGGAAAATCTCGAACTCAACGAGGACGTCACTCTCGAGGAACAGTCAGTGGAAATCCAAGACTATAGTGAGAAGTGCATTCGAGGCAAAACCATTCAACTCGTCCGAATCCTTTGGTGACATCGAGGGATTAAGGAATCAACCTGGGAACGAGCGGATACTATGCGCTCCAAAAGGTACACTTTAATTTCGAGGACGAAATTTTGTTAAGGGGGATAGGTTGTAACAACCCGTAAATTTTATCATTAATAATAACATTTAAAAAGTATTATTCGTAATAATAAAATTCTTTTCCTTAATAGATATATACAAATATAGTTATCTTATCTTAATTATCTTGTTTCTATTTTACAATTTGCATGCATGCACACTCCTTCTGTCTCTCCCTCTCCTACTCAGTCTCTACTTCCTCTCTGATAAGGTATTCGTCCTTGTCTAGTCCATCTCAAAGCCCAAGCGATAGAGTTTCAATTAAATTCAATTTTATCCTCCTACTCCAAAATTTAGCTATAAATACCCCATCACTCCGACCCTACGGCATACCACGATATTTCCCACGCCTCACCAGTCCAGAAGAGAGGGAAAATTTGGAGAAAACCAAGCTCCAATCCATGGAGTTTTAAAGAGAGAAAGTGAGAGAGAGAAAAGTGGGTTTTATACTAAGACCCAACTGAAATCCAATTCGATCGTTCTAATATCTTCCTACAACTCCTAGCATCACCAAACGTCGTCCAAATTGGTCCCAAGGTTTCCCGATCAAAGAACCCGAAGTCTTCTTCCCCAAATTTCAAGATTCGTTTTTAAATCAATCTGATCCAATTCAAGGTATTATATTCCATTCCAACCTCCTCTCTACGTATATTAAGTGTTTTTATGCTTAACCCAATAGCCCAAATGGACCCATGCATCGAAATCGGAGCGAAAAATGAAAAAAACCAAATCATTCATCGAGTTTGCGGCCGCAAGTTTCGGGCCGCAAGAACCAGGTTCAACCTTGCGGCAAAAGGTCTAACCGCAAGGTCAACCCGGTCAGACCTTGCGACAGGTACTGTTTTGGTTTGAAATCGTTTTGCGACCTTCTAAACTTGATTTTTGACTCCCAAACTATTTTTCCTAACCTTTTCACACCTCAAAGTTCATACTTTGTTAATATCATATTTTTTAAATTTATTTATCTATTTATTAATTATTTATTCGTTATCATTCAAGATTTTACAAACGAAAAATCTTTGCGACCTTCCGAACGACGTTTTTAACACCCAAACTATTTTTCCTAGGTTTCTTGCATCTCAAAGATGATATCTTGTTAGATTCATTTTTTTATTTAATTAAATATTTATTATTATTATTACAATGTTTCCAAACAAAAAATTCTTTGTGACACTATCAAACATGTTTTTAATGCCCGAGTAATTGTTTTTAGACTCTTTACATTCCGAAGATGAAACTTTGTCTTTATCAACATATTTTATGTAATAGATCATTTATTATCTATTATTTTACTTTCTGCCACTTTTATTAAATATCTTTATCTAAAATAATCCCGCGACCCTCCGAACCCAACTTTCGACACTCGAACATGTTGCATAGGACCTTTAGGACTTGTATTAAAGTTATAATAATTATTCTAACATTTTTACCTAATTAATGTGTTTAATTAGTTTTTAATCTTTCTAATTTCTTAAGAATTAATTAATGAGAGTCTCGAAAATATTTTATAAATTTTTTTATAAAAGTTCTACTTCATTATTGACATTGTGGCCATATAAGAATAAGGGCAACGACCCATTCATAAAAAGTTGTGTGATTGCATTGCTCGTTATTTGTTTTAATTATTATTTGATTTAATTGTATATTGCACCGACACTTGATTTAATGTTAGATTGGACCCTAGAGACATAGAGCGGTATACGAATAGAATTCACCTAGATGATGCTAAATAATGGATAAATTGAAAAGTTTTATTTTTAGATTGCCTGTAGGCGTGATTTTGAGATTTGTGATGAGATTGAAACTGGCGAGAGTTCAGTGATGAATTGATAGACTGGCGGGAGCCCAATGATGATTATAAAGTAATTTGTGAAGTGGTGTATAAGATAGGCGAACCCTAGTTGCAATTCAGGCATGATAAATTTTCCCCTTGTTGTAGTTATTGGGGTGCACACTCGGTATGTAACTTAGGTGTATCTACAACAGCAAAGGGAAGTGACCTCATGGGACCGAGCATGGCTAGCGGTTGGGGAGGAAAGATCCCGCGGATGATATCTTAGATTACACGATAGGTTAATAGATAGTAATGAATTGGCTTATGTGAAAAATCTTTGTTTTACTTCTTCGTATCATTTTATCCTATTACTTGCTAACTGTAAAGTAAGAAGGATAGTTGGGTTGGATTATACTACGAGCTAAACTCTTTCACTCAGGTACGGATTGTCTGTCATCCGTGCCAGATTTTGCAGAAAATCAAGAAGAGACACAGAATCCCGAAGGCGAGCAGTTTTATGCAGAGGAAAATCCAGAGGTGGGAGTCAAGCCAGAATACGCTTGGGATCCGTATCAATTCTAGAAGACGGCTCTATTATTTTGTCTAGTTTATTACCATAAAGAATATTTTCAGTATTTCCACAATGGTTTGTAAAAGATAAATCTTTAGGGTGAATTATCCGTTTTGGATTTAAAATTTTGAATTTAATTTAATAAATTTTTAGAAATCAATATTTAATACCTCCAATTTTATTCCCGAAAATCGGGGCATTACAGTTTGCAAATATAATGTGTAGTATCGCTGATATAACTTTCCTTGAGAAAAAGATAGAGACCAAATGCTAAACTTGATCTTTATTTTGGCCAACAATACTACACAAGATCTTAGCCAAAATTTCAAGAAATAAAATACTAACGTTGTTCTTTGCCCAAAAATAAGTAGATACATCACTTTATCTCTTTTTTTATCGGTGATATTATACTTGATCTTAGCCAAAAGACCGAAAATAGATACAACACTTCATTCTCTTTTTTATTTGAAAAATTACACTTTAATTTTTTTCGATCGGCGATTCAACACTTGATTTGTGTTTTTAATTGACGATACTACACATTATCTTAGCCAAATGAATTATCTATTCTTGGATTTTTGACAAAGATCCGTTAGGGTATCGTCGATAAAAAATATTGATCTAATATAGTATTGTTAATCAAAAAAACCATCAAGGGGTATAACTATTCTCGATCTTTTGATCAAGGTCAAGTGTTGTATAACAAATTTATAAAAAGATCAATGTAGAATCTGTTGTTATTCTTTTGGCTAAAATGAAGTGGATTATCTATTCACGGCCTTTTTTTTTCCCCCCAAAAATCAAATATAGTATTAATGATTATTAAAATAGATTAACTGTAGCATCTATTCCCGATCTATTGGCTAAGATCAACTATAGTATTGGCGATCATAAAAGACCATCAATTGTAATATTGCCTGAGACTTTTGGAAAGATAAAGTGTAATGTCGCCGATGAATAAAAGGATCAAATATAGTATCACTAATGAAACTTGTATTAACGAAAAGATAGAGAACAAATGCAACACTTTATTTGGATCGACAATACTACGCTTGATCTTAGCCAAAAATTCTAGAAACATGATATTAAACTTGATCTTGGCTAAAAAAATAAGGAAAAATATGGCCCTTTGTACTGTTTTTTTGGTCGGCGATATTATGCTTGATCTTAACCAAAAGGCCGAAAATAGATATAATGCCTGATCTCTTTTTTTATTTGAAAAATTAGACACGAATTTTGTTGATCGGTGATAAAACACTTGATTTAATTTTTTTTTTTTGACGATGCTACACATGATCTTAGCCTAATATAGTATCTGTTTTTGGATTTTTGGCAATGGTCCATTGGAGTATCTCGACAAAAAAAAAATACATTCAGGGTAGTTCTGTCGATCAAAAAAAATATCTACGGTCAAAACTTTTCTAAATCTTTTTGCTAATATCAAGTGTGTAGTATAAAAAATTTAAAAAATGAACAATTTACTATTTGTTCTCGATTTTTGGCTAAAATGAAGTAAAGTATCTATTCTCAACCTTCTGCCTAAACTCAACTATACGATGGAAGATTAATAAAAAATATCAACTATAGTATCAGTTCTCGATCATTTGGCTAAGAACTACACTAGTATCACCGATCATTAAAAAAATCAAGTGTAATATTACGTAAGACTTTTTGTAAATATAAAGTGTAGTATCGCAGATCTTACCCTAAGAAGAAGATAAAGAACATATGCTACACTTGATCTTTCTTTTGGTCGATAATACTACACAGGATCTTAGCCAAAATTCCGAGAAACAAAATACTAACATTCTTCTTAGCAAAAAAATATAAAAAAGATACAGCAGTTTATCTCTTTTTATCACCTGTGATATTACACTTGATCTTAGCCAAAAGGCCAAGAATTGATACAACACTTGATCCTCATTTTATTTGAATAATTACACTTCAATTTTTTTTTGATAAGCAATTCCACACTTAATTTATTTTATTTATTGACGATACAACACAAGATCTTAGCCAAATGTCGTATCTGTTCTTGAATTTTTCACAAAGAACTATTTAAGTATTGTCGATAAAAAAATATATCCAGTACAGTATTGTTGATCAAAAAAACCATATAGGGACATAACTATTCTCGATCTTTTGACTAAGGTTAAGTGTTGTAGAAAAAGTTAATAAAAATATAAATGTAGTTTCTGTTATCAATCTTTTGGCTAAATGAAGTGCATTATCTGTTCATAGGCTTTTTTTTTTTTGTTATCTAAAATCAAATATAGGATCGCTGATTATTAATATAGAGAGAATGCTTTCGGGTAGGCTTCATGCTATGCTGGTATGCTTGATGATAGTCAACATGCAAGATCGGTATCGGTCTTGTTCAAATGCTTTCCGTAGTAGATCCCTTAAAGGAATTGATCGACTAAAGGGAATTGGTGCTTGACAAAGAATTAGCCCGGGCCCAGAAAGGAGAATACCCCGTCTAAAATAAGGCTGCTTTCTCGTTCTTCGGTCTGACCTGACGGCGCATGCAATTCGAGCGACTGACCGAACGGGTGAGACCTAAGGCTTCGCCGTTTGAGAATTAAAAGTAGCATTTGTTCTCGATCTTTTGGCTAAGTTCAATAGTACTATTGCCGATCATACAAGAATAGCAATTGTAATATTTCCTTAGACTTTTGGTGAAGATAAAGTGTACTATCGCCGATGAATGGAAGGACGAAGTGTAGTATCACTAATGAAACTTGTCTTAACGAAAAGATGCAGAATAGATACAACACTTTTTTTGGATCGATAACACTACGCTGGATCTTCGCCAAAAATTCGAGAAACATGATCCTAAACTTGATCTTAGCAAAAAAAGTAAGAGAAAATAATGCCCTTTATTCCTTTTTTTTAGTCAACGATATTACACTTGTTCTTAACTAAAAGGCCGCGAATAGATACTATGCTTGATCTCAATTTTTATTTGAAAAATTAGACACAAATTTTTTTGGTCGGTGATAAAGCACTTGATTTGTTTTTTTTTATTGACGTCACTACACATGATTTTAGCCAAATATAGTATCTGTTATTGGATTTTTGGCAAAAATTCATTAGAGTTTCCCGACAAAAAAAATATATATAGATCTAGGGAAGTATCGTCGATCAAAAAAAATAAATGGTCGAAACTTTTCTCGATGTTTTAGCTAAGGTCAAATCTAATATAAAATTTAAAAAAAAAAATTAATATAGTATTCTTTTGGCTAAAATGAGATAAAATACCTATTCTCAGCCTTCTGCCGAAACTAAAGTATACCATCGAAGATTAATAAAAAAAAATCAGTTATAGTATCAGTTCTCAATCATTTGGCTAAGAACAACTCTTGTATCACCGATCATTAAAAAAAAATCAAGTGTAATATTACCTTGGACTTTTTGCAAGTATAAACTGTAGTATCGCTGATTAAACTTGCCTTAAGAAAAAGATAGAGAACAGATGCTACACTTGTTTTTTTTGGTCGACAAAACTACACAGTATCTTAGCCGAAATTCCGAGAAACAAAATAATAACATTGTTTTTAGCCAAAAAATTAAAAAAAAGATATAACACTTTATCCCTTTTTTTCATCGGTGATAATCCACTTGATCTTAGTCAATAGACCGAGAATAGATACTACACTTGATCCTCTTTTTTATTTGAAAAATTACACTTCAATTTTTTTCAATCTGCGATTCTACACTTGATTTATGTTTTTTATTGACGATACTATACACGATCTTAGCCAAATGACGTATCTATTCTTGGATTTTTGACAAAGATCCATTAGAGTTTCGTCGATAAAAAATATAGGTCTAATATAGTATTGTTGATCAAAAAAACAATCAAGTGGCATAACTATTCTCGATCTTTTGACTAAGGTCAAGTGTTGAATCAAAAATTTATAAAAAGATCAATGTAGTATCTGTTGTCATTCTTTTAGCTAAAATGAAGTGCAATATCTGTTCACGGCCTTTTTTTTTTTCTAAAATAAAACATATTATCAATGATTATTAAAATAGATTAAGTGTAGCATCTGTTCCTGATCTATTGGATAAGATCAACTGTAGTATCGACGATCATAAAGGATCATCAATTGTAATATTGCCTTAGACTTTTGGCAAAGATAAAGTGTAGTATCGCCGACGAATAGACGGATCAAGTGTAGTATTGCTAATGAAACTCGTCTTAACGAGAAGATAGAGGAAAGATGAAACACTTCTTTTGGATCGACAATACTTCGCTAGATCTTTGCCAAAAATCCAAGAAATATGATCCTAAACGAGATCTTAGCTAAAACAATAAGGAAAAATATGGCACTTTATACCTTTTTTTAAGTCTGCAATATTACGCTTGTTTTTAACCAAAAGGCCGATAATATATACTATGTTTGATTTTTTTTTATTTGAAAAATTAGACACGAATTTTTATGATCAGTGATAAAACACTTGATTTGTTTTTTTATTGACGATACTACACATGATCTTAGTCTAATATAGTATCTGTTCTTGATTTTTGGCAAAGATCCATTGGAGTATCCCGACAAAAAAAATATATATATTCAGGGTAGTACCATCGATCAAAAAAAATATCAATGGTCGAAACTTTTCTCTATCTTTTTGCTAAGGTCAAGTGTAGTATAAATTTTTTTTAAAAAGAACAATTTAGTATCTGTTCTCGATCTTATTGGCTAAAATGAAGTAAACTATATATTCTCAACCTTCTACCTAAACTCAACTATACTATCGAAGATTAATAAAAAAGATCAACTATAGTTTTAGTTCTCGACCATTTGGCTAAGAACTACACTAGTATCACCGATCATAAAAAAAATCAAGTGTAATATATATTGTCTTAGACTTTTTGTAAATATAAAGTATAGTATCGCTGATAAAACTTGTCCTAAGAAGAAGATAGAAAACAAATGCTTCACTTGATCTTTTTTTGAGTCGACAATACTATACAGGTTCTTAGCCAAAATTCCGAAAAACAAAATACTAACATTATTCTTAGCCAAAAAATATAATAAAGATATAGAACTTTATCCCTTTTTTTCACCAGTGATATTACACATGATCTTAGCCAAAAGACCAAGAATTGATACTACACTTGATCCTCTTTTTTATTTGAATAATTACCCTTCAATTTTTTTTGATCGGCGATTCTACACTTAATTTATTTTATTTATTGATAATACAGCACAAGATCTTAGCCAAATAAGTTGAATTTTTTGCAAAAATTCATTTGAGTATCGTCGATAAAAAAAATAGATCCAATACAGTATTGTTGATCAAAAAAACCATTTAAGGGCATAACTATTCTCGATCTTTTGAGTAAGGCCAAGTGTTGTATAAAAATTTAATAAAAATATAAATGTAGTTTCTGTTGCCAATCTTTTGGCTAAATGAAGTGCAGTATCTGTTTGCGGGCTTTTTTTTTGTTATCTAAAATCAAATATAGTATCAATGATTATTAAAACAGATTAAGTGTAGCATCTGTTTCCGATCTGTTCGCTAAGATCAACAATAGTATTGCCGATCATAAAAGAACATCAATTGTAATATTTCCTTAGACTTTTGGCTAAGATAAAATGAACTATGGCCGATGAATAGAAGGAAGAAGTGTAGTATCGCTAATGAAACTTGTCTTAATGAAATGATAGAGAACAGATGGAGCACTTTTTTTTGATCGATAATACTATGTTGGATCTTCGCCAAAAATCTGAGAAACACAATACTAAATTTGATCTTAGGAAAACAAATAAAAGAAAATAATGCACTTTATACCTTTTTTTTAGTCAACGATATTACACTTGATCTTAACTAAAAGGCCGAGAATCGATACTATACTTGATCCCTTTTTTTATTTGAAAAATTAGACACAAATTTTTTTAATCAGTGATAAAGCACTTGATTTGTTTTTTTTATTGACGACACTACACATGATCTTAGCCTAATATAGTATCTGTTATTGGATTTTTGGCAAAAACTTATTGGAGTTTCCCGACAAAAAAAAAAGAAGAAGAAGATCCAGGGTAGTACCGTCGATCAAAAAAAATATCAATGGTTGAAACTTTTCTCGATCTTTTAACTAAGGTGAAGTGCAATATAAATTTTTTTAAAAAAGATCAATTTAGTATCTGTTCTTGATCTTTTGGCTAAAATGAGGTAAACTATCTATTTTCAGCCTTCTGCCTAAACCAAAGTATACCAATGAAGATTAATAAAAATAGATCAATTATAGTATCAGTTCTCAATCATTTGGCCAAGAACTACACTTGTATCGCCGATCATTAAAAAAAAATCAAGTGTAATATTACCTTAAACATTTTGCAAATACAAACTATAGTATCGCTGATAAAACTTGCCTTAAGAAAAAGATAGAGAACAGATGCTACACTTGATGTTTTTTTTGGTTGACAATACTACACAGAATCTTAGCCAAAATTCCGAGAAACAAAATAGTTACATTGTAGTTAGCCAAAAAATTAAAAAAAGATATAGCACTTTATCCCTTTTTTCCAACGGTGCTATTACACTTGATCTTAGCCAAAAGGCCGAGAATAGATACTACACTTGATCCTCTTTTTATTTAAAAAATTACACTTAATTTTTTTTCGATTGGCGATTCTACACTTGATTTATCTTTTTCATTGACGATATACACATGATCTTAGCCAAATGATGTATCTATTCTTGGATTTTTGGCAAAGATCCATTAGAGTATTGTCGATAAAAAATATAGATCTAATATGATATTGTTGATCAAAAAAATCATCAAGGGGCATAATTATTCTCGATCTTTTGACTAAGGTCAACTGTTGTATCAAATATTTATAAAAAGATCAATGTAGCATCTGTTGTCATTCTTTTGGCTAAAATGAAGTGCAGTATCTGTTCACGGCCTTTTTTTTTCTCTAAAATCAAATATAGCATCAATAATTACTAAAATTGATTAACTGTAGCATCTATACTCGATCTATTGGCTAAGATCAACTTGGCGATCTTAAAAGACCATCAATTATAATATTGCCTTAGACTTTTGGCTAAGATAAAGTGTAGTATCGCTGAAGAAAAGAAGGATCATGTGTAGTATCGTTAATGAAACTTCTTTTAACGAAAAGATAGAGAACAAATGCAACACTTTTTTTTGGATCGATATTACAACGCTGGATTTCAGCCAAAAATTCGAGAAACATGATACTAAACTTGATCTTAGCCAAAAAAATAAGACAAAATAATACACTTTTACCTTTTTTTTAGTCGGCGATATTACACTTGACCTTAACCAAAAGGCCAAGAATAGATACTATGATTGATCTCTTTTTTTGATCGGTGATAAAACAATTGATTTAATTGTTTTATTGACGATACTACACATGATCTTTGCCTAATATAGTATTTGTTCTTTGAGTTTTGGCAAAAATCCATTTGAGTATCTCCGGAAAAAAAAATAGATCCAAGGTAGTACCGTCTATCAAAAAAATATCAATGGTCGAAACTTTCTCAATTTCTTTGCTAAGGTCAAGTGTAGTATAAAAAATTTTAAAAAATATCAATTTATTATCTGTTTTCGATTTTTTGGCTGAAATGAAATAAAATATCTATTTCTGAGCCGTCTTCCAAAACTCAAGTATACTATCGAAGATTAATAATAAAAAGATCAACTATAGTATCAGTTCTCGATCATTTAGCTAAGAACTACCCTTGTATCGCCAATCATAAAAGAAAATCAAGTGTAATATTGCCTTAGACTTTTTTTTGCAAATATAAAGTGTATCGTCGATAAAAGTTACCTTAAGAAAAAGATAGAGGACAAATGTTACACTTGATCCTTTTTTTGATCAACAATAGTACAAAGGATTTTTGTAACGCCCCTAATTTTAGGTACGTTAATAAAAGAGATTTATTACAGAAATATCGAGTCACTGCTCATTATTACAAAACGGCTCACATAGGAGCATTTGAAGTTCAAATACAACAAAAAGGAAGCTACGAGGTCCTATACTACGGCTCCTCTTGCTCCTCCAGCCTAGCGAGTTCTTTTGCTCCATATGCCTCCAAGGTGAATAGGTCGCCCTGTTCATCTATCAAGTCTGACATATTATACCGGCGTCGCCACCCATATAATATGCCAGGGTCACCACAAAGGCAACACCATGAGCTACGAAAGCTCAATAGTATAATCCTACTTTACTAACATCGATTTCCACATGATAAGTACATAAGCAGGGAATAAAACAATAAGCTACATGTTTACATTCGCGTGTAACTACCGTTGGCGTTTGACTAATCGTTAACCTTTTCATTATTACACTTTACCAAAAACACCTTTTTAAACTCACCCAACCTCGATTCCGCCGTTCCGGGCTCTCGAGTATCCTCACAATGGTTCCGCCGCATCGGGTTCCCATTGGCACAACAATGCATTGGCTCCGTAATGCGGATAACCAAGCCAAACACACCCAACCTCGATTCCGCCATTCCGGTATCTCGAGTATCCTCACAATGGTTCCGCCGCACCGGGTTCCCATTGGCACACACACACACTTACGTAATACTCTTAAAATAGTCATTACGTAGTTTCGAAGATATTTTCCAACCGGGAAAACACAACAACCTTGATAAACACACCCTAGGTGCCATATGTCTACTTTCTTGGTTTTCGTGTCACGTTTACATGCGAGACTCCGCGTGTAAGACTTTCACACACAACAAGCATTATTCCAACTTCGAAATGGTAAAATAAGAACATCTAAGCCACGTAGCATACTTGAATACCATAAACAACTTAGTCATGCATTTTTACTTTTCAAACAACGTTCAAAGGCACTTTTAAGTTTATAACAAGTAAGTAGAGATTCTCAAAGTAAGATCACAACTTATTTACAAAAATAAAGTAAGCAATTGAAAACTAGTAAGAATTACCACTAGATAGATAAGGAATAACTACCGTTCTTCTCGGCGGTGGTTTGTGCGTCGGGTGAATTTCGGCAGCGTAACGGCCCTCCGATTGCTTCGAAAGGAAAAGTTTTGGAAAACTTTCCCTAGAAAGAACTACCTAACTACTACTATACTACTTTTAGGATCGTCGGGTGGTTTTGGAAGTGGTTTGGTGGTTTCGCTCAAGAACTCTCAAGAACAAAGAGAATTTTGAACTAAGAACAAAGAAACTAAGAATTTCTAGAGAGAAGGAGGAGCAATTGCTTGAGGTGTGCTTTGAAAGGCTTGGAATGGCCTTCTATTTATAGGCAAAGGGCTCCCCCTCTCCCATTATGGCCGGCCCCTCTCTCTCTCTTCTTTCCCCAATTTTTAATCCAAAACAAATCCAACTTTGAAGCACAAATCAAGGAAAAATCCTAGGCTTGCATGGCTAGGTTAGTACTAGATTGGATTCTTGAATCAAATGGAGGGATGAGATGAGATTGGTACATGATCAAAGGGTTAAGAAAATTCCAACTTAAATGGAAAAATCAATGGAAAATCCTAGGTTGCAAGGCTATGGTGTACCTTGGTGAGATTCTTGGATCAAATGGAAGGATGTGATGAAAATTGTACAAGATCCAATGGTTGAGAAGTTTGCTAGGTGAATATTTGAAGTACAAAAGAAGTAAGATTTGAATTGGGAAGAAATAAATCTCATGGATTTGAAGTACAATCACAAATCAAACCAAGACTAACATCAAATCTCCTTCCCTCTCTCCTTCCTCTCTCTCTCTCTCCTTTCTCTCCTCTCTCTCTCTCGGCTTCTCTCTCTCTCTCTCTCTCTCTCTCTCTCTCTTGCAAGGTAATATATATATATATATATATGCACATATATATGTCATACAATGGAAAGAAATCCAAATAAACAAATGGTTTCTTAGTACTTTTGAAATCCAAGGAGAATAAATGCTAGGATTTACTTACCAACTAATAAATAATCCTAGGGTACTTTAGGCATTAGAATAATCAACTTAGGTACAATACATATATACACATATATATATATACATAAAGGTGGGTGAAATCCCAATAAAGAAATAATTAAAGGGTACTTTGGTAACTATTCACTTTTGATTAAACTAATGGTACTTTTCCCATGTGATTAAAGAAACTAATTAAATTAATGATCCAATAGTACTTAGAAAGATTTACCCCTTTAACCAATGGATAAAACTTCCCCTAACATCTATTATCCAATGGATAATAGTTATTAGGCCACAAAAATTAATAAAGAAATCAAAAAGTACAATAAAGTAAGTTTACTTTAATATAAACAAATGGGATTTTATTACCCAATGGATAATAATTCCCCTAACCATTATTGTCCAATGGTCAAAGAAATAATCCAATTAGATTAAAAAAAAATGGATATTAAAATTTAAAATCTAGGGTTCAAAAGGTTCAAAAGTTCCAACGAGGGGCAAAACGGTCATTTTGCCAAGACTAGGTAACTTTTCGGTTTAGTTACTCTAACCGGATAGTTGGATGCTAACTAGGCTTGCTAGGTAGGACTAAAGTGCAAGAATTGAAAATTGAGGGACCAAAGTGCAATTATGGCAAAATTCAAGAATTAACGTAATTCAAGCAATTAAGATTAATAACTCGAATAATAAAAATAACTTTTTATTCCATAAAATTCAGAGTTATTACAATTTTAGCCAAAATTCCGAGGAACAAAATACTAACATTGTTCTTAACCAAAATGCAAGAAAATCGTTCTATAGCAACGGTCGAAAGCGTTGCCAAAAAATTCAAAAACCGTTGGTAGAGACTCGTTTAGGCTATACCAACAGTTCTCCAACTATCGGCTAAACCGTTGCAATATATCCGTTGCTGTAGAGGTATAGCAACCATTGAGTGACGTAAGCATCCATGTGGCAGCCTACATGGCGCCCGCGTGGCGCTGACATGTCACCCACGTGGTGCCTGCGTGCCGCTTATGTGTCACATGCATGGGTGGGAAATAATTTTTGCTCCCCCTTGGAATTAAACCGCTGACCTCGTGTGCCCACATGCGTGCGCGAACCAATTGTGCTAGCCCATCACTTGTTCAAATTTATACACCTTTTAATATATATACTATACTAAACTGATTTTTTTTAATCCTTTTTTTGTTTAATCTGATTTATACTATACAAACACTTTCTAATATCATTTTTCTTCCCGATCAGAACCATCTTCAAATAATTTTGATAGGAGTATTATTTTGTAATATTCATTTACGAAAAATGATATCGCGTGTGAGAAAAATAGTTCCATTATTCACTCATCTTCAAATAAATTGACATCCACCATGTACCAAAAAAAAAAACTCTATTTTCTTTTCTTTTTTTGAATATTAGTTTTGCCTTTTCTAAATTTTTGTTAGATTCATATTAAATTTTTTTATTGGTCAGTCGTTTCCATGAGATGAGTTTAAAAATAAAACAAAATGCAATTAAAAGCATAAAAAATCACTATAGACAAAAAAATATCAAACAACTAAGTCTTTTTTTCGATCAGAATCGTCTATCTTTTACATATTAAGAAGTACATCATTAGTACCAAGAATGAATTTAATTAAATCGGGTATTGTTACACACTTATCGGACAAAAAAACTCATTTTATTAATGAAATTGTGTATCGATAAAGAAATTTTCTAAACCCGATCGAGCCAAATTTGTACAAGAACTATTTAATCAACATGAAAAATAAAATCAACTGTCTCGATCGTTAGTCCGGGTTTGGAAAACCAATCGCATGAAAGAAAATTGATTTTGGCAGTGTAAAATTCTACTAACGGTTAATGAAAACCATTGCTATAGTCCAGATTATTGTAACGATTATTTAAAACCGTCGCTATAGCCCAGTTTTTAGTAACGGTTAACAAAAACCGTTGCTATAGTCCAATTTTTAGTAACAGTTAATGAAAACCGTCGCTATAGTGTTGTAATCTACTGACGGTCACATGAAAACCGTCGCTATAGGCCTATTTCTAGTAACATTTTGCAAACCGTTACTATACACCATCTATACCTACGGTTTTTCAATTGTTGCGAAAAAAACCGTTGCGAGATCCTAAATTTTCTGGTAGTGATAAGATATAGCACTTTATCCCCTTTTTACATAGGTGATATTACACTTGATCTTAGCCAAAAGGATGAAAATAGATACTACACTTGATCCTCTTTTTTATTTGAAAAATCACACTTCAATTTTTTTTGATCAGCGATTCTACGCTTGATTTATGTTTTTTATTGACAATACTACATATGATCTTAGTCAAATGTAGTATCGGTTCTTGGATTTTTAGCAAAGATCCAGTTGAATATCGTTGTTAAAAAAAATAGATCCAGGATAGTATCGACGATCAACAAGAACATCAAAAGTCGTAACTATTCTCGATATTTTAGTTAAGATAAAGTGCAGTATCGCCGATGAAAAGAAGAGATCAGGTGTAGTATCGCAATATTGTTGATAAAACTTGTTTTGACGAAAAGGTAGAGAATAGATTCCATGCTTAATCTTTTTTTAGGTCGACAATACCATACTGGAATGTTAGCCAAAAATTTGAGAGACAAGATACAAAACTTGATCTTAGCTAAAAATAAAAACGACACTTTATCCCTGTTTTTGATTGGTTATATTGCAGTTGATCTTAACCAAAAGGTCGAGAATTGATACTATACTTGAACTTTTTTTTTAATTTGAAAAAATACATTTGAATTTTTTTTAATGGGCGATTCTACACTTAATTTATTTTATTTATTGACAATTCAACACAAGATTTTAGCCAAATGTAGTATCTGTTCCTGGATTTTTGGCGAAGATCCAATTGAGTATCGTCTTTAAAAAATATAGATCTAGTGTAGTATTGTTGATCAAAAATACCATTAAGGGGCACAACTATTATTGATCTTTTGATCAAGTGTTGCATAAAAAATTTAAAAAAAGATCAATGTAGTATCTATTGTCAATCTTTTGGCTAATATGAAGTGCAGTATCTGTTCACGGCCCTTTTTTTTTTTTACCTAAAATCAAATATAGTATCGATGATTATTAAAATAGATTAACTGTAGCATTTGTTCCCGATCTTTTGGCTAAGATTAACTGTAGTAATTTTTTTTTAACCAAAACGATTGAAAACTTTTATTATAACTCAGAGAACTCTCAAATACAAGAAATATGTTGGTTATCTTTCCCCAAAGAAGATAACAACCAATCAGAAGGTCTAGCTTCCCAAGTTCTAACACTAGGACCTCGCAAACCATCTTTCGCCAAAGCATTCGCTACACCATTAGTCGATCTTCGAACAAACACAACTTCACACTCCCAAACCAAATTTCTTAATCTTCTCACATCTTCCACCACCACCTCCCCTTTAGTGGGACACGCTATCTCACCTCGGATACTCCTCACCAACTATTGTGAATCCCCCTCCAAGACGAGCAAATCCAGTCCCAGCAAAATGGCAAAATCAAATGCTGCTCGCCAAGCCATAGCTTCTGCACTTAAAGGAGAACCCACCACCCAAATTTAATGAACATGCTACCACAAAAAATCCATTCGAATTCCGTATCACTATCCCCGCACCCGCCTCTGCCAATCCATCTGATCTGCTTATCCAGCCCTATCCACAAAATTTCAACTTTCCACACGTCGGTTTCTGCCAACATGGAGCCAACTCCCCACTTCCCATTCTCGGCTGTCTCGGCTCCAGAATCTGTTCCCTCAATGCAAGGATAAATTCCTCAGCTTCCTTAACACAACTGTAGTATTGGCGATCATAAAAGAACATCAATCGTAATATTGCCTTAGACTTTTGGCTACGATAATGTGTAGTATCGCCGGTGAATAGAAGGATGAAATGTAGTATCGCTAATGAAACTTGTCTTAACGAAAACAAAGAGAACAGATGGAACACTTTTTTTTTTATCGATAATACTACGCCAGATCTTAGCCAAAAATCCGAGAAACATGAAACTAAACTTGATGGTAGCTAAAAAAATAAGAAAAAATAATGCACTTTATATCTTTTTTTTAGTCGGCGATATTACACTTGATCTTAACCAAAAGGCCGAGAATAGATATTATGCTTGATCTCTTTTTTTATTTGAAAAATTAGACACAAATTTTTTTGCAATGATAATACACTTGAGTGTAGTATAAGAAATTTAAAAAACGATCAATATAGTATCCATTCTCGATCGTTTGGCTAAAATGAAATGAAGTATCTATTCTCAGCCTTCTGCTCAAACTCAAGTATATTATTGAAGATTAACAAAAAAGATCAACTATAGTATCAGTTCTCGATCATTTTGCTAAAAACAACCCTAGTATCGCGATCATAAAAAAAAATCAAGTGTAATATTCCCATAGACTTTTTACAAATATAAAGTGTAGTATTGCTGATAAAACTTGCCTTAAGAAAGAGATAGAGAATAAATGCCACACTTGAATTTTTTTTGGTTGACAATAGTATATAGGATCTGAACCAAAATTTCGAGAAACAAAATGCTCACATTGTTCTTAGCAAAAAGAATTGGAAAAAGATATATCAATTTATCCCTTTTTTTATATCAGTGATATTACACTTGATCTTAGCCAAAAGGCCGAGAATAGATGTAACGCCCCGAATTTTGGGAACGCTAAATAGACAATTTTATTGAAAATCTAAATAGAGTCTGGCTCATTATTACATCATAATTCCAATAATTACACAAAGGGGAGAAAACTAAGGTTCCTAACTACAGTACCGCTTGCTCTTCCATCCTAGCCAACTCTTCGGCTCCAAAAGCCTCCAAGGCGTACAGCTCACCCTATTCATTTATAAGGTCTGACACATTATACCAGTGTCGCCACCAATATAATATGTCAAGGTCACCAAAGATAACACTATGAGCTAAAGGAGCTCAATAAAATAATCCAACCCACTAATCCATAACTTACAAGCAATAGACAATAAGGTTAACAATTTCCACACAGTATATGCATAGCTAATAAAACAGTTAACAATGACACATCCGCATTCATTATTCACTATCGTTTGTGTCCATGATTTTCTGTGTTTCTCCTACGCAACTCTTCGTAGATTGTGTCATCATTTTCATATACCAAATCAACATTTCCAAAATCATTTTTAACAAACCCAACCTCGGTTCCGCCGTTCCGGTCTCCCGAGTATCCTCACAATAGTTCTGTCGCACCGGGTTCCCATTGGCACACAAAACTTGCATTGGCTCCTCTCCGCAGATAACCAAGCCATATTACCAATGATGCTACCACGTCTGGCCCCATCGGCAATCTTAACAATGGGCTACCAAGTCCGGCTACATTGTGGTTTTCACAATCCACACGATGGACTACCAAGTCCGGCCACATCGCGAGTTTTAATTCACACAACAGGCTACCAAGTCCGGCCACGTTGCAATTTTCGCAAATCCACATGATAAGCTACCAAGTCCGGCCACATTGCGGTTTCAAAACACGTCTTGTCTTTAACATACCCTAGGTGTCATGTTTCTACTTTCTCAATTTCTGCGTCTCGTTTTCATGCAAAGACTCCGCGGTAGGACTCGTAAGTAATCATAAATCATTCATTGTAATCTTGAAACTAAACTAGCAAGATCATCCAACTCTATATTATCTATCATGCTCAAATCCCAACTTAAAGCATAGTGCCACATGTACGGACACCCTTGGAGTGGAGACCACTTATACTTTATCACACAACCACAAGTAATGCAAGGAATAAGTTTGTTAACTACTATGCATTTCAAATATTATAAGTAACAGATAACCTTATATATACTTAAAGAAAATAGTTAGGGATATTCTACGTGATCATACAACTTTTATACTTAGAATTAGTGAGTAAAGGAAAATCTACCGTTCTTCTTAGCGGTAGTGATGACTACGAGAGGTAGTTGATGATCTGACGGAGTGACTTCCAACGGTTGGTTTCCGGTAGCTTCGAAAGAGAAAGGTTTATCTCGAAACTAAATCTTGACTAATAGTACTAAAACTTTTGGATCGAAAGGGTGGTCGAGTGGCGGTTTTGGATGAGTTTCTTGAAGAATTTCAAGAAGAACTCAAGAACACTAAGAACAAAGTAAGAACTCAAGAATTCTAGAGAGAGAAATTGAAAGATTGGAAGGTGTGAGTTGAATGGCAAGAATGAGGTGCTATTTATAGCAAAAGTCTTGACTATTACCTAATGAATAAAATTTTCCCTAGCAATTATTTTCCAATGGATAAAGGGTCAATTATGATAGATATGACCTTGAAAGACTAGATTTTGTACTTGGGTTAGATTCTTGGACGATTTTGTGGAAGAAGAATAGGCATATATATATATATATGTATATATATATATATATATATATATGCCTATTTAAGGTACTAGTAGTCCGATTAGGTCTATGACTTGTCAAGCTATATATTTATTGGTAAAATCCTAATATTTATTGTCCAAGGGACAAAGATTTTCCTAACAATTATTATCCAATGGATAGAAAGATAATAATGTTGAATAAGGTTTGAATGTACTCTCTATATCTTTCACTAGTATTTTGTATAGATATGCATATATATATATATATGACCAAGTATATAAATAAAGGTACAAGGTACTAGGTGATCTTTAACTAGATCAATTTAGCACATGTTCCATTATAATACTAGATTATGTAGTTAGAGAATCCTAGGGTATTTATATTATATGATATATATATACACATGTCCAAGTACTCAAATATATATGTTGGTACTTTTAGGTACCATATAATTTATCAAAATTTCCAAGTATCAAATAAAATATATGGCCAAGATTTTCCTATTAAAATAATTCAAGAAGTACTAGTACTTATATATTTATTAGTGTATTTAAAAATCTAGAAAATTAGATATACTCATATCTTTAATGCATATGAACACATGGGGAAATCTAGGAAGTGATTATTTAATAAAATTCTAGTACTTTTTGGAAGAGTTACTCTATTATCCAATGGATAATATTTTCCCTAGTAGTTATTGACCAATGGTTAAAAATAAAGTAATATATATACTTGAATAATATATACATGTACTTTTAGGCATGTGTATATAAGACTATATATAACTATATATATGTACCTTTAACAAAATCTAAAATGGTACCTTAGGTGGAAATCTAGTTTCCTATTGTCTAATGGATAAAAAATTTCCTAACTTTTATTGTCCAATGGGTAAAGATCCAAGATGACAAGTATGACTTGATTGACTAGTCATATATATATATATGTGTGTGTGTGTGTGTGTGTGTGTGTATAATACTAACCTAGGTCCAAAACGTTTCATTAGGGTTTAGAAGGTTCAAAAGGCTCATCTAAGGTTAGGAGAAAGGTACTAGATGAATTGATAGTTAGGTTCCTCTACCAATAGTTAAAAACTTACTATACGTGCCAAATAAGGAATCAAGAAACGAATTTTAAAGGGCTAAAATATAATTATGATGAATTATAGGAATTAAAAGGAAATTTTAAAACCAATGCAAGTACTTAAAATAAAATTTAAATTTTTAACGAAATTTTTATTTACCAAAAATCAGAATCATTACAATAGATACTACACTTGATCCTGTTTTTTATTTGAAAAATTACAATTCAATTTTTTTCGATCGGCGATTCTACACTTGATTTATATTTTTTGTTGACGATAATACACATGATCTTAGCCAAATGTAGTATCTATTCTTGGATTTTTGGCAAAGATCCAGTAGAGTATCATCGATAAAAAATATAGATTTAATATAGTATTGTTGATCAAAAAAACCATCAAGGGGCATAACTATTCTTGATCTTTTGACAAAGGTCAAGTGTTGTATCAAAAATTTATACAAAGATCAATGTAGTATCTGTTGTCATTCTTTTGGCTGAAATGAAGTGCAATTTTTGTTCAGGGCCTTTTCTTTTTTCTTTTTCTTCCAAAAATCAAATATAGTGTCAATTATTATTAAAATAGATTAACTGTAGCATATGTTCCCGATCTATTGGCTAAGATCAACTGTAGTATTGGTGATCATAAAAGACCATCAATTGTAATATTGGCTTAGACTTTCGGCTAAGATAAAGATTAGTATCGCCAATGAAAAGAAAGATCAAGTGTAGTATCGCTAATTAAACTTCTCTTAACGAAAAAATAGAGAACAGATGCAACACCTTTTTTTGGATCGACAATACAACGCTGGATATCAGCCAAAAATTTGAGAAACATGATACTAAACTTGATCTTAGTCAAAAAAATAAGACAAAATAATACACTTTTTACCTTTTTTTTTGGTCGTTGATGTTACACTTGATCTTAACCAAAAGGCTGAGAATAGATACTATGATTGATGTCTTTTTAGTTGAAAAATTAGATACGAATTTTTTTGATCGGTGATAACACAATTGATTTATTTTTTTATTGACTACACTACACAAGATCTTAGCTTAATATAGTATCTGTTCTTGGAGTTTTGGCAAAAATCCAATGGAGTATCGCTGAAAAAAAAATAGATCCAGGATAGAACTGTCGATCAAAAAAAATATCAATGGTCGAAACTTTTCTCAGTTTTTTTGCTGAGGTCCAGTGTAGTGTAATTTTTTTTAAAAAAGATCATTTTAATATCTGTTCTCGATTTTTTGACTAAAATGAAGTAAAGTATCTATTCTCAGCCTTCTTCCTAAACTCAAGTATACTATCGAAAATTAATAAAAGAAAAGATCAATTATAGTATCAGTTCTCAATCATTTAGCGAAGAGCTACCCTAGTATCGCCGATTATAAAAGAAAATCAAGTGTAATATTGCTTTAGACTTTTTGCAAATATAAAGTGTGGTATCGCAGATAAAAGTTACCTTAAGAAAATGATAGAAAACAGATGCTACATGTGATCTTTTTTTTTGGTCGACAATATTACAAAGGATTTTAGCCAAAATTTCGAGAAACAAAATACTAACATTGTTCTTAGCCAAAAAATAAAAAATAAGAGACAGCAGTTTATCACCTTTTTTTGTCGGTGATATTACTCTTGATCTTAGCCAAAAGGCCGAGAATAGATACTACACTTGATCCTCATTTTTATCTGAAAAATCACACTTCAATTATATTTGATTGGCGATTCTACGGTTGATTTATGCTTTTTGTTGACAATACTACACATAATCTTAGCCAATTGTAGTATCTGTTCTTGGATTTTTTGCAAAGATCCAGTTAAGTATTGTAGATAAAAAAAAAATAGATTCAGGATAATATCGACGATCAATAAAAAATCAAAGGTCATAACTATTCTCGATATTTTGGTTAAGATAAAGTGCAGTAGCGCCGATGAAAAGAAGGATCAAGTGTAGTATTGCACTATCGCTGATAAAACTTGTTTTGACGAAAAGGTAGAGAACAGATGTTGCGCTTGATCTTTTTTTTGGTCGACAATACCATACTGGAATGTTACCCAAAATTCGAGAAATAAGATACAAAACTTGATCTTAGCCTAAAAATAAAACTACACTTTATCCCTTTTTTTGATTGATGATATTGCACTTCATCTTAACGAAAAGGCCGAGAATTTATATTGGCTTGACATTTTTTTTAATTTGAAAATTTACACATGAATTTTTTTTTTGATTGTCGATTCTATACTTAATTTATTTTATTTATTGACGATACATCACAAGATCTCAGCCAAATGTAGTATCAGTTCTTGGATTTTGGCAAAGATCCAATTGAGTATCGTCGTTAAAAAATATAGATCTAGTGTAGTATTGTTGATCAAAAAAACCATTATGCGGCATAACTATTCTTAGTTTTTTGACTAAGTCAAGTGTTGAATAAATTTTTTTTTAAAAATATCGATGTAGTATCTGTTGTTAATCTTTTGGCTAAAATGAAGTGCAGTATCTGTTCATGACCTTTTTTTTTTCTTCCTCAAATCAAATATAGTATCGATGATTATTAAAATAGATTAACTGTAGCATCTGTTCCCGATCAATTGGCTAAAATCAACTATAGTATTGGCGATCATAAAAGAACATCAATTGTAATATTGCCTTAGACTTTTTGGCTACGATAGAGTGTAGTATCGCCAATGAATAGAAGGATCAAGTGTAGTATCGCTAATCAAACTTGTCTTAACGAAAAGATAGAGAGCAGATACAACAATTTTTTTTGGATCGACAATAATACTCGGGATCTTAGCCAAAAATTCGGGGAACATGATTACTAAACTTGATGTTAGCTAAAAAGTAAGAAAAAATAATGCACTTTGTACCTTTTTTTTAGTCGGCAATATTACACTTGATCTTAACCAAAAGGCCGATAATAGATATTATGCTTAATCTTTTTTTTATTTGAAAAATTAGACACAAATTTTTTTGATCGGTGATAATACACTTGATTTATTTATTTTATTGATAATACAACACATGATCTTAGCCTAATATAGTATCTGTTCGAAGTATCTATTCTCAGCCTTCTGCTTAAACTCAAGTATACTATCAAAAATTAATAAAAAAGATCAACTATAGGATCAGTTCTCGATCATTTTGTTAAGAATTACCCTAGTATCGCCGACCATAAAAGAAAATCAAGTGTAATATTGCCTTTGAATTTTTGCAAATATAAAGTGTAGTATCGCTGATTAAATTTGCCTGAAGAATTGAAAAAGATAGAGAACAGATGCTACACTTTATTTTTTTTTGGTCGACAATAGTACACAAGATCTTGGCCAAAATTATGAGAAACAAAATACTAACATTGTTCTTAGCCAAAAAGTTAAAAAAAGATACAACACGTTATCTCTTTTTTTTCATCGGTTATATTACACTTGATCTTAGCAAAAATGCTGAGAATAGATACTACATTTGATCCTCTTTTTTATTTCAAAAATTACACTTAAATTTTTTTATCGGCGATTCTACACTTGATTTATGTTTTTTATTGACAATACTACACATGATCTTGGCCAAATGAAATATCTAATCTTGGATTTTTGGCAAAGATCCATTTGAGTATCGTCGATAAAAAAATAGCTCCAGGATTGTATCGGTGATCAATAAAAACATTGTGAGTATTCTTGATATT
Organism: Rhododendron kiyosumense; assembly: GCA_019656275.1. Classification (NCBI taxonomy): domain Eukaryota; kingdom Viridiplantae; phylum Streptophyta; class Magnoliopsida; order Ericales; family Ericaceae; genus Rhododendron; species Rhododendron kiyosumense. The sequence continues at coordinate 1,497,996 of BPLS01000189.1, read as the reverse complement.
TTGGTTCAGATAAATTGCAGTATCGTTGATGAAAAGAAGGATCAAGTGCAGTATCGCAGACAAAACTTGTTTTGACGAAAAGATAGATAACAGATGCTACGCTTGTTTTTTTTTTTTTTCGACAATACTACACTGGAATGTTAGCCAAAGATCCGAAAAACAAGATACAAAACATGATCTTAGCCAAAATAAAATAAAATAAAATAAAACTGCACTTTATCCCTTTTTTTGATTGGTGGTATTGCAATTGATCTTATCCAAAAAGCCAAGAATTGATACTATGCTTAATCTTTTTTTCTAATTTGAAAATTACACTTGAATTTTTTTTGATCGGGGATTCTATACCTAATTTATTTTATTTAATGACGATACTACACATGATCTTAGCCAAATATATTATCTATTTTTGGATTTTGGGCAAAAATCCATTTCAGTATTGTAGATAAAAAATATAGATCTAGTGTAGTATTGTTGATAAAAAAATCATCAAGGGGCATAACTATTCTTGATCTGTTGACTAAGGTCAAGTGTTGTATCAAAAATTTATAAAAAGATCAATGTAGTATCTGTAGTCAATCTTTTGGCTAAAATGAAGTGCAGTATTTGTTCACAACCTTTTTTTTTTCCCACAAATCAAATATAGTATCAATGATTATTAAAATAGATTAATCGTTCCATCTGTTCGCGATCTTTTGGGTAAGATCAACAGTAGTATTGCCGATCATAAAAAAACATCAATTGTAATGTTGCCTTAGACTTTTGGCTACGATAAGTGTAGTATCGTCGAAGAATAGAAGGATTAAGTGTAGTATTGCTAATAAAACTTGTCTTAACGAAAAGATAGAGAACAAATGCAACACTTTTTTTGGATTGACAATACTACCCTGGATCTTAGCCAAAAATCCTCGAAACAAGATACTAAACTTGATCTTAGCTAAAAAATAAGAAAAAATAATGCACTTTATACCTTTTTTTTATTCGGCGATATTACACTTGACCATAACAAAAAGGCTGAAAATAGATACTATGCTGGATCTCTTTTTTTATTTGAAAAATTAGACATAAATTTTTTTGATCATTTATAAAACACTTGATTTTTTTTTATTGACGATACCACACATGATCTTAGCCTAATAAAGTATCTGTTCTTGGATTTTTGGCAAAAATCCATTGGAGTATCGCTGGTAAAAAAAAAATATATCTAGTGTAGTACTGTCCATCAAAAAAAAAAATTAATGGTTGAATCTTTTCTCGATCTTTTTGCTAAGGTCAAGAGTAGTATAAAAAATTTAAAGAAAGATCAATTTAGTATCTATTTTCAATCTTTTGGCTAAAATAAAGTAAAGTAACTATTATCAGCCGTCTGCCTAAACTATAGTATACTAACGAAGATTAATAAAAAAGATCAACTATAGTATCAGTTCTCGATCATTTGGCCAAGAACTACCCTAGTATCACCGCTCATAAAAAAAACTTATGTGTAATATTGCCTTAGACTTTTTGCAAATATAAAGTGTAGTACTTCACTGATAAAACTTGCCCTAAGAAAAAGATAGAGGGCAGATGCTACACTTGATCTTTTTTTTTGGTCAACAATACTATACTGGATCTTGGCCAAAATTCTGAGAAACAAAATACTAACATTATTCTTACCCAAAAAATAAAAAGTAAGATAAAACACTTTATCCCTTCTTTTGTCGGTGATATTACAATTGATTTTAGCCAAAAAGGCTGGAAAAAAAAAAACAACACTTGATCCTTTTTTATTTTTGAAAAATTACAAATTAAATTTTTTTGATCGGCGATTCTAAACTTGATTTATGTTTTTTATTGACGATATTACATATGATCTTAGCCAAATGTAGTATCTGTTCTTGGATATTTTGCAAAGATCCAGTTGAGTATCGTTGACAAAAAAACAGATCTAGGGGAGTATTGACAATCAATAAAAACATCTCAGGTCGTCACTATTCTAGATATTTTGGTTAAGATAAAGTGTAGTATCGCCGATGAAAAGAAGGGTAGTATCGCTGATAAAACTTGTTTTGACGAAAAGGTAGAGAACAGATGCTACGCTTGGTTTTTTTTTTGGTCGATAATACCATACTGAAATTTTAGCCAAAAATCCGAGAAACAAGATATAAAACTTGATCTTAGCCAAAAAACAAAACAGCGCTTTTACTGGTGATATTGCAGCCAAACTTTTTTCTTGACAATACTACGCTGAATTTCAGCTAAAAATCTGAAAAATATGATACTAAACTTGACATTAGCTAAAAAAATATGACAAAATAATGCACTTTTACCTTTTTTTTAGTCGGCGATATTACATTTTGTCTTAAATAAAAAGCCGAGAATAGATACTATGCTTGATCTTTTTTTTTATTTGAAAAATTAGATACGAATTTTTTTGATTGGTGATAGCACAACTGATTTAATTTTTTTTTATTGACGATACTACACAAGATCTTAGCCTAATACAGTATCTGTTCTTGGATTTTTAGTAAAGATCCATTGGAGTATCGCCGACAAAAAAAAAAAAAAGATTCAAGGTAGTATCGTCGATTAAAAAAAGTATTAATGGTCGAAACTTTTTTCAATCTTTTTGCTAAGGTCAAGTGTAGTTTAAAATATTTTAAAAAAGATCAATTTAGTATCTGTTTTCGATCTTTTGGCTAAAATGAAGTAAAGTATTTATTCTTAGCCTTCTGCCTAAACTCAAATTTACTATCGAAGATTAATAAAAAAGTTCAACTATAGTATCAGTTCTTGATCATTTAGCTAAGAACTACCCTAGTATCGCCGATCATAAAAGAAAATCAAGTGTAATATTGCCTTAGACTTTTTGCAGATATAAAGTGTACTATTGCTGATAAAACTTGCCTTAAGAAAAAGATAAAGAATAGATTCTACACTTGATTTTTTTTCGGTCGACAATACTACACAGGATCTTAGCCAAAATTTCGAGAAACAAAATACTAACATTGTTCTTAGCCAAAAAATAAAAAATAAGATACAACACTTTATCCCTTTTTTTTCGTCAATGATATTACACTTCATCTTAGCTAAAAGGTCGAGAATGGATACTACACTTGATCAACTTTTTTACTTGAAAAATCACACTTCAATTTTTTTTGATCAGCGATTCTACACTTGATTTAAGTTTTTTATTGACGATACTACACGTGATCTTAGCTGAATATAGTATCTGTTCTTGGATTTTTTTGCAAAGATCCAGTTGAGTATCGTTGATAAAAAAAAATAGATTAAGGATAGTATTGATGATCAATAAAAACATCAAAGGTCGTAACTGTTCTCGATATTTTGGTTAAGATAAAGTATAGTATCACCGATGAAAAGAAGGATCAAGTATAGTATCGCACTATCGCAGATAAAACTTATTTTGACGAAAAGGTAGAAAACAGGTGCTACGCTTGGTCTTTTTTTTGGTCTACAATACCATACTAGAATGTTACCCAAAAATTTGAGAAACAAGATACAGAACTTGATCTTAGCCGAAAAACAAAACTGAACTTTATCCCCTTTTTTTGAATGGTGATATTGCACTTGATCTTTAGCAAAAGGCCGAGAATTGATACTATGCTTGATCTCTTTTTTTTAATTTGAAAAACTACACTTGAATTTTTTTTGATCAACGATTGTACACTTAATTTATTTTATTTATTGACGATACAACACATGATCTTAGCCAAATGTAGTATCTGTTCTTGGATTTCTGGCAAAGATCCAATTGAATATCGTCGTTAAAAAATATAGATCTAGTGTAGTATTGTTGATCAAAAAAACCATCAAGGGCATAACTATTCTTGATCTTTTGACTAAAGTCAAGTGTTGTATCAAAAATTTAAAAAAATATCAATGTTGTATCTGTTGTCAATCTTTTGGCTAAAATGAAGTGCAGTATCTGTTCACAGCCTTTTTTTTTTTTTTTTTATACCTAAAATCAAATATAGTATCAATGATTATTAAAATCGTTTAACTATAGTATTTGTTCCCGATCTTTTGGCTAAGATCAACTATAGTATTGGCGATCATAAAAGAATATCAATTGTAATATTGCCTTAGACTTTTGGCTACGATAAAGTGTAGTATCGCCGATGAATAGAAGGAACAAGTGTATTATTGTAACGCCTCGAATTTTAGGTATATTAAATAGACATTTTTATTGAAAATCTAAATAGAGTCTGGCTCATTATTATATCATAACTCTCATGAGAGTATTTTTATTACATAAAGGGTGGGAAAACTAAAGTTGCTAACTACAGCTCCGCTGCTTCTCCATCCTAGCCAGCTCTTCGGCTCCAAAAGCCTCCAAAGTGTACAATTCTTCCTGGCCATCTACAAAATCTGACACATTATACCACCGTCACCACCAGTATAATATGTTAGGGTGACCAAAGGTAACACCATGAGCTACGAGAGTTCAGTAGAGTAATCCATACCCACTAACCCATAACTTACAAACAATAAATCATAAAGTTAACGATTTCCACATAGCATGCACATGTATATTTAACAAAACAGTTAACAATGACACATCCACATTCACTATCCAAACTAACGTTGGTGTCCATGATTTTCTGTGTTTCTCCTACGCGACTCATCGTAGACTGTGTCATCATTTTCACTTTTCTTTTTCTAAATCAACATTTTCAAAATTGTTTTTAACACACATAACCTCGGTTCCGCCGTTCCAGTCTCCCGAGTATCCTCACAATGGTTCCGTCGTACCGAGTTCCCATTGGCACACAAAACATTGAATTTTGCATTGGTTCCTCTCCACGGATAACCAACCCACAATTTAAAACCCTCGGTTCTGCCGCTTCGGGTTCTCGAATATTCCCACAATGGTTCCGCCAGTCTGGGTTCCCATTTGAATTTTCGAAAATCATTAAAACAATTGTGTTGGCTCCTCTCTATGGATAACCAAACCACAATTCATACCTCGGTTCCGCCGTTCCGGGTTTTCGAGTATCCCCACAAAGATTCCGCCGGTCCGGGTTCTCATTGGATTTTTCGAAAACTTTTTCACATACCCACACCACATAATGCGCTGTCAAGGCCGGCCCCATTGTGGTTTCAAAATTTATCTTGCCTTTAACACACCCTAGGTGTCATGTTTCTACTTTCTCAGTTTCTATGTCTCGTTACATGCATGGATTTCGCGGTAGGACTTTTCATGTACGTACACATAAATCATTCATTGTAATCTTGAAACTAAACTAGTAAGATCATCCAACTCTATATTACTCATCATGCTCATATTATCACGTACTCATACTCAAATATTTAGCACACAATATAAAGCATAGTGTCAAATTGACAAACACCTTTGGAATGGATACCAGTTATATTTTATCACACATCAAACAAGTAATCCTAGTAATCACATATACATTCTCATAACTATCCTTAAGATCAAAATACGAATACTTTCATTCAAGTTTATGTTTCCAAATTCCATTTTCCCTTCCTTTTTTGGAAGTTCAAAACAACATATGTTTTTTCAGTATAAAAGTCGAGCGATTCAACATGATCATACTCTCTTTCAAAATTTTATTAAAACAAGTTTGCTAATTATTTTTACTTAGAGATCGGGGGTAAGAATATTCTACTTATACTTAGAGTTAGAGTGCAAGGATAATCTACTATTCTTCTTGGCGGTAGGGTGGCTACGAAAGGTAAGTCAATGATCGAACAGAGTAACTTCCTATGGAAAGCTTACGGTAGCTTCGAAAGAGAAAAGTTTCTCTCGAAACTAAATCTTGACTTAACTACTAAACTTTTTGGATCGAGAGGGTAGTCGAGTGGCGGTTTGGTGGCGGTCTTGGAATGAGTTTCTTGAAGAACTTAGGAAGAACCTCAAGAACAAAGAAGAACAAGTAAGAACGAAGCAAGAATACAAAACTTTCTAGAGAGAGAAGTTGAAGAATGAAATATGTGAGTTGAATGGCATGAGGGGGGTGCTATTTATAGCAAAAATCTTGGCTCTCGCTCCCTCTTCTTGGCCGGCCATCTCTCTCTCTCTCTATCTCTCTCTTTCTCTCTCTCTCTCTCTCTCTCTCATTGTGTTGTCAAATCATGCTTGAAAGCATGATAAGTCTATTCTCTCATGGGTCAATTCAAGTCTTTAGGCATAAGGCTATAAACTAAGTAGGGTCTTAGGCTTTCTAGGTGAATCTAGGTGATTATAGCCTAGGTCTTACAAGTCTAGGGTATGGTTTGATTAGGTTAAGGCATAGCCTTCCATGTTTAGTCATTCATAAGTCTAGGTTGTAGTCAAATCCTAGGGTAATCAAGGGCTAGTTTGGAAGCAAATCTATGATGACTAATGCTAGGATCTTATGCTTGAAAATGACTAGAAATGGGTTGTCAAGTCATAATAGGCTTAAGGCTAAAGGGGTAGCTTGGACTGCACAACACACAAGCACACACCTCACACTTTCTCTTTCCTCTCGGCTCTCTCTCTCTCTCTCTCTCTCTCTCTCTCCCTCTCTCTCTCTATCTCTTGTACCATGCTATATATATGTGTATGTATATGTATATAAAAGTGAGAAAGACTAAAGGTGGTTAGGTTCAAGTAGACTTATAAGGCTAGGAAGGAGTAATGATTGTAGTCAAGGCTTGATGACTAGTTATTATCCAATGGGTAACACTTCTCCTAGCAACCATACATATATATACTAGGTATACTTAGGTCCAAGTAGGTCCGAATATGTCTAAGGAAAGGTAATGATGAAGGTTAAGCTTCCAAAGGTAATCCTATGGACCAATAGTTAACCATTTCCTAGAAAGTGATCCTAGTCATGATTACACTAAGTCATGAGTGCTACTTTTGGAAGTATCATGATGACTATCTTTGTCCAATAGTTCTGAAGTGCTAGGAAAAGGTAACTAAGTCAATTGGTACTTAGGTTTGCCTAACTTAATTGGTTGGAAACAAGACCTATTACCAAAGGATAAGAATTTCCCTAACAACTATCGTTCAATGAGTAAAGAGAAAAGATACACTTGAAAGATGTAATGATGAGGAATAAAGTCAAGAATTGATTAGTCAAGAAAGTGCAATGATTTCCTAGTCTAGGGTTGCATGTATGGCAATGCTAAGTTTGCTTCTTTTGGAAGCAAAATGATAGCTTCCTTTGGTCCAAGGGTTCTTAAATGACTTGTCTTGTCAAATCCATATATTCATTGGCAAATTCAAATTTCTATTATCCAAGGAATAAAAATTTCCCTAGCAACAATTATCCAATGGATAAAAATTTTCCTAGCAACTATTATCCAATGGGTAGAGAAATAATGATGATAAGGAATGTTTGAAATGACTAGTCATGAAAGTGCAATGATTACTTCCTTTGGTCCAAAAGGTTTAAGTAGGGTTGGAAGGGTTCATAAGGTTTATCTTGGATTAAGAGAATGTAATTAGGTTGAATGGTACTTTTGTTTCTCTAACTAATCGGATGAAAACTAATTCTACTTGCCAAGTAGGATTTTTAGCCAAGAAATATATTTTAAAAATTTTATTTCACTTGCTAGAAAAATATACAAGTGCTTCTACAAGCATACTTGTCTTTAGAAAGGGACTAAATTATCCGAAACGAAAAGATATAATTTTATAAGTCTTAAATCTAATTATGACGGATTATGAGAAATTAAAAAGGAATTAAAAGAACTTTTGAAGTAATTAAAATAAAATTCAAATATTTAATGAAATTTTTATTTATCAAAAATCAGGGTCGTTACAAGTATCGCTAATGAAACTTGTCTTAACGAAAAGATAGAGAACAGATGCAACACTTTTTTTGGATCGACAATAATATGCTGGACCTTAGCTAAAAATCCAAAAAACATGATACTAAACTTGATGTTAGCTAAAAAAATAAAAAATAATAATACACTTTATACCTTTTTTTTAGTCGGCGACATTACACTTAATTTTAACCAAAAGGCCGAGAATAGATATTATGCTTGATCTCTTTTTTTATTTGAAAAATTAGACACAAATTTTTTTGATTGGTGATAATACACTTGATTTATTTTTTTATTGACGGTACTACACATGATCTTAGTCTAATATAGTATCTGTTTTTGGATTTTTGGCAAAGATACATTGGAGTAAAGCCAACAAAAAAAAATAGATTCAGGGTAGTCTTGTCAATCAAAAAAAAGATTTCAATGGGTGAAACTTTTTTCGATCTTTTTGCCAAGTTCAAGTGTAGTATAAGAAATTTAAAAAAAGATCAACTTAGTATTTGTTCTCGATCTTTTGGCTAAAATGAAATGAAGTATCTATTCTCAGCCTTCTACTTAAACTCAAATATACTATCGAAGATTAATAAAAAAGATCAACTATAGGATCAGTTCTCGATCATTTTGCTAAGAACTACCCTAGTATCGCTGATCATAAAAGAAAATCAAGTGTAATATTGCCTTAGACTTTTTACAAATATAAAGTGTAGTATCGTTGATAAAACTTGCTTTAAGGAGAAGCTAGAGAACAGATGCTACCATGTGTACGTCAACGTGATATATTACCCATGTCCTTTTTCCCTTTACTTGCTATTTAAAGAGCTTGATTATTCCAAAAGATATTTTAAATTCTCTTTTTGAAAAGTGTTTAATAGAGACCGGTTTTACCGGGCAAGTTAGATTCGCTTTTCAATAAATCTTTCCCATTCGTAACGTGGCTCCTGAACTTAAAATCTCGACGTTTTCATTAGATCAAAATGCCTTTTCAAACGGACTCTCGGTTTCTCGGATCATCCATCTCAAAATTCGAGTGGCGACTCTTTTGGGTGTGCGCCGGTCGGGGAGCCCACAATGGCGACTCTAATGGGGACTTTGCATTAATTAAAAATTTGAAAATTAATACATAAATGAACAATCTTTTACAAGTTTGTCAAAACAGTACGCTCCACGCTACTGAAGAACGGAATGGTGATGTAACAGGATTTTACATCCGACCAATCCGAACTGGAACTTTTACTAGTATTCACTTGTGTAGTTTTCTTCGAAGTATTAATTAATAAAGTGAGCCAAGTTTGAAAAACATTTTCGAAGGGGAATTCTTAACATCTTTTGAAAAATAAAGCTCTTTTTATACACTATATACCGCACAAGCCTCGCCAGTGTGTTTCGGCAATCTTGCCCGGTTCGCCGGCGACAAGCTTTCTTGGAATGCCTTGCAACTTTCGATGATGATGAGCCATCATGTTGTTCGACCATTGTCTTGCAATACACTTGACTTCGGGAGTACATATTGGCTTTAGTCCGGAGAACCCTTTTGAGACCCAAACCGGCCTTTGCACTTGTACATAACCATAGAACCATCACAATTAGGACAGGAACCCATGGCTAGGACTTATGTGATATACCTTGTTTATGTGTTTTCCTTTTCTATACATACATGTCATTCATGCATCATTGCATTCAGCAGGCTAGGGGTTAGGACACTCTTAGGATTCGGTCGGTCTAGGAGACTCTAAATCTATGGAATTTGAGATACCTCCGGTGTTTGGCGTGCCCGAATGACTCCCCTGGTCTAGGACGAACCTTAATGGTACGCGTATCTGGATTCAAACGATCATATTGCTCTGTCTTGGATGGTCAAGGTAAGGAGATTGGCTCTGATTCCGAAGAGTTCGGAATTAAACTTGCTTGATAGCACCTACCCGGATTGTTGGAAATCTTCTGTGCAAATGCCTTAAGTGAAGACTGAATCATGGTAGGTCTTAGGCCTAGTTTCTAAGAAGATAGAGCGAAGAAAGGATGAACATTCGTGATGAGTTGAGAGTTTCCCCTTTTTGCTTTGTTGCCAGTTCTGAGACATTAGTCATCCGCAAGAAGTGGTTGTACTCAATTGGTTTCATCCTTCCCGAAGACTAGTTCGCATAGACACCCTGGAAGGCACGAGATTGTTTGAGGTTCGGATAGTGCAGGAAGGACAACCGTCAACAGAAACACCACAAGAGCTCTCAATAGAAATACCATTCGAAAGACCTTCGCCAATGGCTGACCAAGGAAATGGGGTAGAGGACCTTAGGCAAAACATGGCTGCTTTAGATGCTCAATTCAAACAGTCTCTTGGCCCATGTCGATGCGCAACTCAAAACCTCTGTTGCATCCATGAAAAATGACATGGTCATGATGATGGAAGCCGTGCAAGAAGTCAGTGATAAACTTCAGGCCAGACCTCATCCTCAGCCTGAACAACCCAAAGAAGAAGAGCCAGCCGTAGATCTTAAGATGGCCGCCCTTATGACTAAGATCAGCAAGCTAGAGGAATCTGTTTAAGAAACCCGGCGACTTGGGAAGGGAGAAGTAGACATGAGCAAGCCATATTTGTTCCCTAACGCTACGTTACCAGAAAAATTCAAAGGTGTGGACTTTGCAAAGTTTGACGGCACCGGTGATCGAAGGGCACACCCCCAGGGGTATGTTGGCTCTCTTTCCATGCGAGGGATCGAAAAGAAAGCAATGGCGCAGTTATTCCATGAATCTTTGTCTGGCCCCGTCTTGCAATAGTTCCTTACTCTCGAGCCATCCAAGAAAAGGACTTGGGAAGATATTGGGATAGCCTTCGTAACCCAATATGACTTCAATGTCGATTTGAAGATGACCACCCGGGAGTTGGAAAGCACTAAGATAGGTGAAAAGGAAAGTTTTGCTGACTTTGTGAAGCGTTGGAGAGCCAAGGCCGCTCAAATGCAAAACAAGCCAGACCTCAAGGAGTAAATATGGATCATAACCAAGAATTTGCTGAGCTCCTTCGCCCCATACATGGTCCTCTCTCAAGCCACTCCAAATTTTGAAACTTTCTATGATTCAGGATTGGCCGTGGAGGAAGCTTTGCGAGATGGTACCTTGGAAAAGAAAGAAACCAGATCAAAATCCAAAAGGACATATTCGGGCAACAGCAATGTTCTCTTTGGAAACACCAATCAAGCCGGAACCTCACCCGCCAAGCCTGTGGAGGTTAACCAAATTTTCAAAAAACCAAAATCCCAAAACAGAGCCTTCACCCAATTCAGCACCCCCAGATCTGCCTTACTCAAAAAACTCATAGAAGACGGGGTGTTGAAACCTCTCCAACCACCACAAACCATTCCACCAAACCTAAACCAAAGTGTCTATTGTGAATTCCATCAAATGCCCGATTATACCACCGACAATTGCATCTGCCTTCATCATGAGATCCAAAATCTCATTGACAATAAGGTCATTGATACTCCTCCTCTGGATAAACCAAATATCATCTCAAACTCTTTACCACAGCACAATACTCCTTTCCGTGTTAATTAAACCACTTTAGCCCTGGGCCAAACCACACAAGATTTTGACCCAACCCTTTTTATCACTCCAGACACCGAGCCTAAGCCCATTGTAAAAATCCCCAAAGAGACCACCCTTTGCTTCTTATGGGATGGGGAGGATGCATGGGGTAATCTTATTGCTGATTGGGAAGCTTTCGAAGCGGCCAATTTGCAAAGGAACGTGGAACTGCCATTTGAGCCTGGATGGGAGCTTGACTGGCAAAACATCCATGCCGATCCTCTTGATGGACTTTCTTTATACATGATTTTTGAAGGACAGGATTATCAGACCTCTCAAGAAGTTTTCGGATGGGGATGGGATCCGACCCCAAGCGAATATCAACTCTTAGCCCATGACGACCCCTTGGATACATTCTCCCTACCAGTAATGTTTGATGAAGGATACTAACCAGAAGAAGCAACCTACGGTTGGCCAGAGCTTGTTCTAGACCTCTACTATCCTAATAATCTTGGTAACAACATCAGTAGTACCCCGTGGCAGCCAAATCTAGGAATCCCAGAACCGGAAAAAGAAGTGGCTAGTAGTGAGTTTAACCCTATGGATTACCTTGTGGAAGAAGCAGAATCAGAGCCAACAGTCCCCTTCCCAAAGGATGTCGATGTCGCTATGATGAACTTATGGGAAGATGAACCGAGAGCTAAAGCAAACCCTTGGGATAACCCTGAAGTCATCAGCATAAAAGTAGGGAATGAGGAGTGGACTGTAAACAAGGCGGCAATGGAAGCTGAACAATGAAAACCGGAGGACCTTTGGGAAGATTTGGTCATTGCTGACCTGGCCTCTAACCTCCAGGATACTACCATCGGAACCAAGCGTAAGGCACCCATTGATTTATGGAGTGAGGAATCAAAATACCGCCAAATTAACCATCTGACCAGGAGTGGCCATGTCTACCAACCCCCTAACCTCCAAATTGGGGAATCATCTAACCCTGCAGCTAAAGAGCCCTCAAACCCTTTTGTCACCCCAACTAAAAACACTTTTCAGCCTTTTGCTCCATCACCTAAGGAACCTTCTCATCCTAAGAAAAACCCTGAAGGAATGATTAAGCAACAGCTCAAACGGACTCAGGCTAAAATGTTTGTCTGGGATGTGCTTGTTCACTCCACTCGCCATCGTGAGGGACTTATCCAAGCCCTCTCCCGCCTAAATGTTCCTTCCACAATAACATTCGATGAGCTTGTAGCACTTATTAAAACCATACCTATCAAACATGCCATCACTTTCACTGATCGAGACATACCCGCTGAAGGGACTGATCATACAAACCACTCCACGTCACTCTGAAGTGCCGCAATAAATGGGTTTCGGTAATCCTGATTGACAACGATTCCGCAATCAATGTTTGCCCACTCCGCGTTACTGCTTAGGGTACAAAAATAAAGACTCCTCTCCATCGGAAGTCAAAGTCCGAGCATATGACAATACGCGTCGGGATGTGGTTGGGACCCTTATGCTGCCAATGACCTTCGAATCGTACCAAACTGAGGTGGAATTCCATGTGGTAAACATCCCTGCTTCCTTCAATCTGTTGCTAGGTAGACCTTGGCTGCATCGACTTGATATCATGGCCGTACCTTCTACTCTCCATCAGAAGATTCGTCTAGGTCTTGAAACGGGCATGCTCACTATCCATGGAGATTCTGGGATCCATGCACCTACCGAAGACAATGCCCCACTCTTGGAAATCTAGCATGGAGAAGAAGACATTGCCCTAGGTGGCTTCTCGCTAGACACCTCCAATTCTGTCTTTTCAGTCAGAATTGACGATGACTTTGTCATTAGCAATATCGCCGTTAAGATAATGAAGAAGATGTCCTACATGCCAGGGCTGCGATTAGGGAAGAACCTACAAGGACCTACAAAGTTTGAAGTTTGTGGAACCCTGATGTGTGCCACCGACCTTGGCTATGTGCCTTCAAGCGGTAGTAACACGAAAAAGGGGAACAGATTGGAAGACTCTTTTATCAAGGAAAAAGCAAAACAAATCTACTGAGGGGAGCCAGAGCCATTTTGGGATAAGGAAACCAACACTTCGCTACCAGGGTTTAAGATATTCGCTAATGATGTCTGGCCAGAAAGTAAGGAGGAATTTGAGGCCCCAAAGAAGCCAGCAAAACTCACCGACTGGATTGAAGTCCTTAACATGGGAAGTCTGGCGATCTTGTTTAAGGATGATGAACCAATGAGTACAGTCATAGAAGCTGAGGTGTTGATGCTTGGACAGGAGGTCCTCGAAGACCCGACTTTGCTCATCATGGATGCCACCAAGGTTTATAAGAATTGGATCCTTTTACCAAGTGCAACATGCCATGGGGCTGATTCTGAGTCTGAGTCCTCCGAGTCTGCTAAGTCCGTCAAGTCTAAGTTGGAGCCTCTTGGCCCAACCCCTCATCGTCTGTACTTTGAGTTTGAGTCTACCCGCATGTATGGTGCCCTCGAGTCCTTTGCTAGTGATGAAATAAATAGACCTGATTTTGCTTACTTCCCTGATTTTGAAATAAATTGTGTCGACCCTAATGACGAAGAGATTGATTTTCATGGGGATGTCCCTAAAGAAATTCGATCTCTAGTCGAAAGGGAAGGTGAAAGGCATGCTCAGCCTGTAAAAGAAGAAGTTGTTTTAATAAATCTGAGAGATGAAGGGAATCCCCGAATGATTCAGATCGGTTCCGCGCTATCTGCAGAAGAGCGACAAGCCCTCATAAGTTGTTAAAGGAATTCGAAGATGTTTTTGCATGGTCGCATGCTAATATGCCCGGAATCGACCCTGAAATCGTGGAACATCGGATTTCCCTTTATACTGATGCAAAACCCATAAAACAGAAGCTGAGACACGTGACACCTGATTGGGTACTTAAGATTAAAAAGAAAGTCACTAAACAAATCGACGCAGGATTTCTAATGGTAACTGAATACCCTTAGTGGGTTGCAAACATTGTTCCTGTCCCCAAGAAGGATGGAAGGATCAGGGTCTGCGTTGATTTCAGGGATCTCAATAAAGCAAGTCCGAAAGACGATTCCCCGTTACCTCACATCGATGTGCTGGTTGACAATATCGCCGGACATGCTCTACTCTCTTTCATGGACGGTTTTTCGGGATACAATCAAATCCTTATAGCCCCAGAAGATCCGAGAAAACCACATTCATCACCGAGTGGGGAACTTATTGTTACCAAGTGATGCCTTTTGGGCTAAAGAATGCAGGATCCACGTATCAGCGAGCCGCTACGACCTTGTTACACGACATGATTCATAAGGAAGTCGAGGTTTATGTCGATGATATGATTGTCAAGGCAAAAGAGCGGGAAGAATACCTACCAGCACTCAAAAAGTTCTTCGAGAGAGTCAAGAAGTATAGGATGCGTCTGAACCCGGCCAAATGCACGTTCGGGGTTACAGCCGGGAAGATGCTCGGATTCATGATTACCACCCGAGGTATCGAGGTCGACCCGTCCAAGATATAGGCTATTCTCGAAATGGAATCACCATGATCCGAAAAGGATGTAAAGAGCTTCCTGGGTAAGGTGCAGTTCATCAGTCGGTTTATTGCCAAACTAACTTTGACCTGCGAGCCAATTTTCCGCCTGCTCAAGAAAGGCGTTCTGTTCGAATGGGACGACAAGTGCCAGAGAGCTTTTGAGGCAATCCGAACTTATCTGCATAATCCACCAGTTTTAACGCCCCCTACGCCGGAAAAACCTTTGATTCTATACCTATCAGTCACCCCAACTTCTATGGGGTGCATGTTGGCGCAGGAAGGAGACGATGGGGTTGAAAGGGCTATCTACTATCTAAGCAAGAAAATGGTCGGGTGTGAAGAGCGGTATACTCCGTTGGAAAAAACGTGCTGGGCACTCGTCTGGGCTTTCAGAAAGTTGAGGCACTATATGTTAACCTATTCAGTAAGGCTCATTTCTCGAATGGATCCCCTCAAGTACCTGTTCGAGAGACCGGCCCTTACCGGAAAGTTGGGGCGATGGCTACTCATGCTATCAGAATTTGAATTAAAGTATGTCACCCGAAAATGTGTAAAAGGAAAAGTTGTTGCTGATTTCCTAGCCGATTGCCTAGTTGAAGGAGGTGAAGATATTGAGTTTAAGTTCCCCGACGAAGACATAATGACTCTAACCAAAGACGTTTAGAAGTTGTATTTCGACGGAGCTGCTAACCAAAGTGGGTTTTGAATCGGCGTGTTGTTGATAGTGCCCGACGGATCTCACGTTCCGCTCGCATTCAAACTAAATTTTGAAGTCACCAATAATCAAGCGGAGTACGAGGCTTGTATTGTAAGCATGGAGGCCATAATTGAAATTGGTATAGAGAAGTTGGAAGTAATAAGAGACTCCAACCTGATAGTGTCACAGGCCAATGGCGACTGGAGGGTCAAAGAAGAAAAGCTGAAGCCATACCATCAGGATTTGGAAGACCTCATCCCTCATTTCAACAAGGTAACCTTTACTCACATGCTAAGACTCAAGAATCAATTCGCAGATGCATTGGCAACACTAGCATCCATGGTCGAAATCACTGTTGGCGTGAAGTTAAGGCCAATTATAATTGAACAAAGAGATACGCCAGTATACCAACATGTCATGGTTGTTGATGAGCCCGAGGATGGCCACCCCTGGTATTATGACATTTGGAGATTCGTGGAAAGAGGGGAATACCCCCTAAAAGCAAGCAAGAAAGACAAGATCGCCCTTCAGAGAATGGCGGAACAATACATCATTTGTGGAGGAAATCTATACCGGAGATCACACTGTGGCATGCACAAGTTATGCATCCATGGTGCAGAGGCAAGAAGAGTGATGGAAGAAATCCATGAAGGAGTATGTGGCCCTCACATAAACGGCATGATGCTCGCCAAGAAGATTCTTAGACAGGGATATTTCTGGTCCACTATGGAAACAGAATGTATGGAATACGTGCGGCGGTGCCACAAATGCCAGATCCATGCCAACCTAACGCACGTTCCGCCGTCTGAACTGTATCAAATAACCTCGCCTTGGCCTTTCTCAGTATGGGAAATTGACATCATTGGAAGGATCGTGCCAGCCGCTTCCAACGGTCATAAGTTCATCCTGGTAGCTGTGAATTACTTCACAAAATGGGCAGAAGCCGCTTCATATGCCACTCTAACCGCGGTACAAGTTGCTCACTTTATCAAGCAAAATGTCATCTACCGGTATGGGGTCCCTCAAGCATTCGTGTCTAACAATGGGGTTCACTTTAAGGGACGAGCCAGAGAAGTTTTGGATGAGTTTCAAATCCAAGTACACAAGTCAACAACCTATCGACCGCAAACCAGTGGAGCCGTAGAAGCGGTTAACAAAATGATCAAAGCCATTATGGAAAAGACCATTCAATCCGCAAAAGATTGGCATGAACAGTTGCCACTGGCCCTATGGGGATACTGCACGTCTGTACGTACACCAACCGGAGCAACTCCTTACTCATTGGTCTACGGTAGGGAGGCTGTGCTTCCCATTGAGTTGGAAGTTCTGTCTCTTCAGACCATGATCGAGTGTGGAGTCCAAGACGCTGAATGGCTAAGTAATGGGTTTCAAGAGCTCATGCTATTTGACGAACGCCGGTTGAGGGCTTTTTATCATATCCAAGGATACCAGAGGAGAATTGCGCGAGCATTCAACAAAAAGGTGAAGCCTAGGGACTTGTCAAAAGGCGATATGGTTTTGAAAGAAATCTGGGCACCAGTTTACGATCCACGTGGAAAGTTCTAACAAAAGTGGTCCGGGCCATACATCATCAAGACCATCTTGTCTGGAGGAGCCACATAGCTCATTGACCTAGACGGGAACGAATTCGCAACTCTAGTCAACCTAGATCAACTTAAATGCTACTACCCCTAAGAGAAGCTTGCTGGGCTGAAAACCGCAAGGGCGGGCAGACCCAGGCAAAAATTAGAGCAAAAGCCTGCTAGGTTGAAAACTAGCAAGGGGCATCCTAGGCAAAAATTAAGGCAAATAATAAACGACCTCGCTAGACCAAAAATCCGAAAGGGCGGTGCTAGGCAAAATTTAGAGCGCAAAATGAGAGTGTTAAAACTAGAGCGAACCTTAGCCTGAATTATGTTATGACCTGATTCCTTTACCATAAGGATACGTAGGCAGCCTCACTTTGAGGCCCGGTCACCATCATTCAAAATAAAAATCCAGGTTGTAAGAGTTCAATGAACTAAATCATGGAAGGAGAAACCCTCCTTAACTCGTTTTATTATAATAACTGCTTCTAATACATAAGGCTGAGCACGACTTTTGGAAGAAAAAACAAAAAAGACGACATGATCAAAGTAGGTCCACAATTTATTTCATGATCAGGGTAGTAGGATTGAGTCAGTTTTTTTGAACCCCAGCCCTTGCTGCAATATCCCTTCTTAGCCATTTTCGGTAGCTCCTGCGAACCATCAAAGAAGGATAAGGGTGTGCATCAGTCACTTCACGAGTGCCCCAAAACCGTTGATAGTTGCAAAGAACGGAATGGCGAAACAAGGGCATTACAACATCAATCAGAACCTCTGCAAGGGTGTAGAGACCCGTATTAAATTTTAATAATTTTGATGCTTGATAAATGCTTGACTTGCAAATTATATGAATAATAACAAAAATGTAGAGAATGTGATTTTGATTGAATGTGATAGAATTTGAAAGTTTGGGGTGTGAGTGTTAGGCATATG
>BPLS01000189.1:1452516-1479544 GCA_019656275.1 Rhododendron kiyosumense | reverse complement strand
TGAGCGGCTCGGATTTTCAAAATTTGATCGGGAAATGAAAGTCCCTCATTTTAAAAAAATGAGGGATCCCTCACTTGAAAATTCCTCATATTATATATATATATATATATATATAGAGGGCCCTTCTAATGTGGATGCCCGCATTCAAGTAAGTTGCGGACTTTGCTTTTCCCGACCAAATTTCGATGATCCGAGCCGCTCAATGTGTTCAGAACATGATCTTAAGGGTACTCATGAGAAATCAGCAAAAAAAAAGACCGGGAAGGGCTTCATCCGAGCAGTTTTTGTTTATTTTTTATTGAACGGTTCAAATAAAAACTGCTCAAACTAAGCCTTTTCCGGTCATTTTTTTTTTCGATTTCTTGCGGGTATCCTTAAAATCACGTTCTGAACACATTGACCGGCTCGGATCATCAAAATTCAATTGGGAAAGGGGAGAAATGGTGTGGTCCGCAACTTGCTTAAATGCGGGCATCCGCATTAGAAGGGCCCTCTATATATATATATATATATATATGAGGGGTGTGTGTGTAGAGAATCAATTTCTTATTTTCCTTCTCTCTCTCTCTCTCTCTCTCTCTCTCTCTCTCTCTCTCTCACTCACTCGGCTCTCTATCTCTCTCACTCTCTCTCGAAATCAAGCCTATAAACTCGAGACCCACAAAGATTAACCGTCATTCCACCTTCCACACGCGATCTTGCGCTCGTATTTCGTTGGGTTTAGCTTGGAGAGGAGTATTGGGTTGATTCAAGATTTTTGGAGCTAGGGCTTGCTTGATTGAGCTTGGGTTTCATTTTTCGACTTCGAGGTAGGAATTTCTCACTTCTATTGGGTTGATTCAAGATTTGGTGTTTGAATCGTGCCTTAAATCGTTGGTTTTGTTGTTGGACTTGTTCTTACAAAATCTGAAAATTGTCCACTGAAAACCCAAGTCCTACCGGTAAAAGTTTTGGCCCTACCGGTAGAAATGCTATCTAGTAGTGTCATTTTGTGAAATTCTAGTCTCCTACTGGTAGGAAATGAAAAATCTGCATTTTGGCAAAATTTCGGAAGGGCATAACTTTTTCACCATACTCTGTTTTGGGCAAATTTTATATCGAAATTCATGTACCAGAAATCTACTTTCCAATGGTGGTGGTCTCATCTCCTAATTCTTCACCAATAAGGTTTGGTAGCCAAAATAAGATAGATGTATTCGTATA
Organism: Rhododendron kiyosumense; assembly: GCA_019656275.1. Taxonomy (NCBI): domain Eukaryota; kingdom Viridiplantae; phylum Streptophyta; class Magnoliopsida; order Ericales; family Ericaceae; genus Rhododendron; species Rhododendron kiyosumense. The sequence continues at coordinate 1,478,341 of BPLS01000189.1, read as the reverse complement.
CATTAAATATTCCTTTTTCCGTGGAATCGTTGAGTGAGCCACGAATGTTCTTGAGTACGCCTGAGTACATAATTGAATGATTAGACGTGAGTAGTGGCATGCTTAAGGCTTTATAGTGGTCGTTGGGTTCCGTATGAGCCTATTGATACCGAAATGAGGGTTTAGAGAATATAAGGAACACAAGTGAGCAAAGGTTGTATGTGTTGACATGCTATGTGAAGAACGAACACGTAGAATATCCCTTTGAATTAAACAATGCTAAGCATAGATACAAGAGACATTCTCTTATGTTTGATATGTGGTACATCTCTTGCGTAACTTGTATGGTTTTATGAGTTGTAAGGTGAAAATCTATGAATCTTTGTTAAGGAATATCCCTTGATGTGTGAGTGCTTGTAAGGTGATGAGAAACCAATAACGTAATGATAGCGAGTTGATTGAGATTAAATTATCCGTACTACTTCTTTGTGAATAAGTCATTGTTGTGAATTCATTAAATGCGATTGAGATGAATGGTTGAGTTGTGAGGTGTATTGGAGGAATTGTGGTATGGTGACCTATACTAGGTGATGTGATTCAGTTCCTTTAGTGAGGAAGGTATTTGTAGGGAGTAGCGGGACTCCATAAACAGCCCCGAAAGAGCACTGACTTATGACGTGTGATGTGAGATTGCAACAGTGATGTATATGAGTAAACGTAAGGGTTTGTTTGATGAATATACGAGAGAAATGATTGGTTGTCGAAACAACACCATAGAGTCATGTATCAACAAGTCCTTTTCTTTAAACGTGTGATGTTACGACTAAAATGAAGTCGAGGAGCGGATAGAGTATTCGGAATAGGGTGTTGTGGTTAGCCTAAAGTCTTGGTGTGTAGTATTGGTACTTTATTTATGTTGTTGACGTTGGAAAAATTACTAGTCGTGTTTTGTTTCTTCTTTGAGATACTGTACGTTGCCTCTGTTATTCATTCTATCTGTTATCCCAGTTGCATATAATGGTTGTACAGATTTCTCTATTGGGCTAGTGTAGCTCAACCTATCATTTTTCAGGTGTGATCCCGGAGCAGTAGCTTAGAGTGAAGTGCATGCATTCTATTGCATATCTTTGGAAGAGGTGTAAAAGGAGACACTTAGACATTTTGATAAAACATGTTTTGTGAATGTAATAGAACATTAACTCTATTTCTTTTTTATGATGTAATCTATTCAAACTCTTGGAGTTGGATCTGTAATTAATGGCTAGGACATGGTGAACTCTTTTGGGGGTATTATGTATGATAATATGAGGAGTTTTATTTATGAAAACTATTTTTATTTATGTTGAAAATCGAGGACATGACAATGGGCCTTCTGTCTAAGGCCGAGTTGACGCTGAATCCGGTATGGGATGTAGAAAGTGAAGGCCTCCAAACCAGCAAGGACGCACAGTCATGGGAGGGAGGTCTAGCCATGAACACCTCCATGAAATGGTCTCAGCTCGCATACGCCTAAAAAAGTCGACCCACTCAGGAATCTTCCTTTCGGCAAACTCAAAGTATTGGAGTGACAATAGCCTAGCTTCATATGCCCTATTGCCAAGAGGAATTGTCAGCACATTCACCTTATCACAGAGCTAGATCTGCAAGAAAAAGTCAGAAGCCATAGAAAGCTGAACCGAGCGTTGAGGTAAAACGAGAACGTGAGAAAAATCTGAAAAGGAGAGCTGAGTGAGAAGCCAACCTGTAGGAGGAGAGGACTAACCCCTGAAATTCTCAAGCTATCCAGAGCAAACTTTATACAAACCCATCAGTGTTTCAGCCAAAACCATTGGAATGACGTCCTTTCGAGCCTCGATTTTGAACACCAATGCTGACCAGAGCTGAGTTAGCATGACCAGTAGAAGACACCAAAAGATAGGCCGCAAGCAAGCACATGCAAAGGGCAGTCATATGCCAAGTTTGACAAGTTGTGTCCGCAGGGTCACCGAAGGGGGAGAACATTTCAATAAGCCGCATCACATTGAGGCGACTGTCGCTAACTAAGTATCGGGCAGCTCCGCTACCCAATCCAAGGGCCACAAATAAAACCTTGTGGATGCTCTCACATACCGAAGGGATAATGACTTCTCCCGAGCCAAAGCCGCCTAGGTAGGCGCGATACTCCTCCACAGGAGGGCAAAGCTCTTGATCGCCAAAGCGAAAAATGTGAACTTCCAGATCCCAGAAGCTCGCAGCAGCCTTCAAGAGCTCGGGGCGAAGTCGGATGTTGCGGAGGTACCTCATGGAGTATAGGCCATGAGCTCGGAAATTGAGCCAATTGACGCCTTCCATTGAGACTAACCATGGGCGAAGTGAGCCGATGAGCGTAAGGGCCATGAGGAAGAACAATGAGCCTTAGAAGAAATGAGACTTGAGTGGAATGGAAGGAATTTGAAGTTAAGGGCTTGGATTTATAGGAAGGGTATGGGAGTGGGATGGAAGGAATTTGAAGTTAAAGGCTTGGATTTATAGAAAGGGTATGGGAGATAACCTCGGATTTCAAAAAATCTCGGGTTCCAAAAATGTGTGTTCCCCGTTAATTTTGAATAAGAAAAGACTTAGTCATAGCATGGGAAGGTAATGCAAACATGCATTGGCTCAGAAACACCACTGCACAGGTCAAACTTCAACCATCGAGCAATTTTGCCTCGGGAAGCAGCAAAGTGCAGACCGTCAGGAAAATAATCTCGCGCGGCATAGTAGAGCCATGCACGGCATACTAGATCCGAGAAAAACAACGTAGTATAACAGTGGTATCCCGTGAAGCCTTGAGTAGTAACGCACGGCGTTTTGGAAGAACGCGCAGCATACTACGTCAGCATTTCTACAGTTTTGACAGCAAAGGCATGGAATAAATTTGGGGCATCTCAAGGCATCATCAATCACCAAAACCTACTCCAGCAAGTATATGGGACTTCAGGGATGTTTTGTTTCGGGTCAGTTCCCGGAATGATCATTCAATAACTAAGACTCCTACCAGGATGTGTAACTAAGACTCCTACCGGGATGTGCAACTAATCCATGGTTAGTTGCACATCTCGGTAGGAGTCTTAGTTACTCAATTTTCTTTGAACAACAGCAATAAAAGAAATTGAACGGCAGAAGACAATGAAAAGGGGGGTCTCTGTGCATATATAATCTCGAAGGAATCCATGAGTCGAAGTACAAAACAAGGCATGCAAGCTCGGTGCTTAAGATCCTATCTACAAAGGGTAAACAGGCACCCAGGATCCACCAAAAGACAAAAGCAAAAGAGGGAACTCAATCCTCATCCTCATCTCCGTCCTCACCCTCTTTCTCGTCCTCCTTAGAGACCTCATCCTCCGCCTCGGAGCTGACAACCTCCTAAGTGCGAGTCACCCTGGGCACGGTACTACCGGAGGTATCCTTCAGATCGATGTCTGTCGGCTCCTGGGTCTCGTCCGAGACGGCAATAGGCTCCTCCTCCGTGCCACCCAAATGTCGCTGTCTCTTCGATGGGCGCTCCTCCGGAGAACCTGCAGATGAAGCTTGTTGCATAGGCATGCGAACAGACTTCATGTGTAGCCCCCAAGCAGCTCCTCCTCTAGCCTGCAATCGTATAACATTCATATGACATTTCCATCATAGTTGTAAATAAGGGTAGTGATAAGTCGACAGGGTTCAAAGGTTTACTGTCGCTTCTCCAGCACGAGCCAGAACCGGTGGGGAGTGGCCCATGGCATATTGACGCACAAGCTGCTCCAGGCCCATCATGGCCGCCGCCATCTCCCTCGCGTACTCCGGAGTCACCTGTCCAATGCAAGGATTGATTAGAACAAGCAACGCCAATATCAAACATGCAAAAGGTAGCAGAGAAATGTCATACCTGAGCAACGAACTCTAGAGGCTTGACCATAGGACGTGGGACCTCCACGAGGCCAAGAACCCCCTAAGCAGTCACCACGTTCACTGTCTAAGAAAGCGTGGGCAGCCTAGCTCCGCTCGGACCTGCACCGCCACCGCGGAAGCCTTCACCTTGTCTCTCTCCATCTCCTCTTCTTCCTCTTCCCCCTCTCCTACCACCTCTACCACCTCGCACCTGCAGCCGTGCCTCCTAAGTAGCACGGATCCTAAAGCTCTGCATTAGGTACCGAGCCTGGTACTTTGCGTAGTCAGCACCAGCCTGGAATAATGGCTCTAGCTGAGGGTCCAGTTGTGTGAACCGCTCAACCTCCTCTAGCGTATACTCTCTCGTCGTCAGCACGAGAGGGAGTGACCCAGGGACTGAGAAAGTGTCTAGCCTTAGTGACTGTCATGACACCCGGTCGCCTAGGTACCACTGCCAGCCATAAGGGGACTCCAGAAGCTCCCTCCCCCTCGTCACAACCCTGCTGCAGGCCACATATGGGACCTCAAAGCGATCCTAAATGCGCCAGTGTACCTGCAAATTAGAAGCACACGTCAAGAAAGCGATTCGATACATAAGTAATAAAAATTGAGAAGCCAAGGAAGCACGAATACCTGATCAGGACGTAGCTCGTCTAGGTACAGTCAATAGGCGTTCAGGTCGCCTTTCCCCTTCTTCACCCCTCAGTACTCATTCGACCAACGTAGGGCTCGAAGGAGTACCATGTCGTCGAGGCACGACGTCATGGGAAGGTACATGTCTAGTACCTCGCATGTCCAAAGCTGCAAAGTTCAAAACATCAAGAGTTAGCACGAAATGATACAAATGCATGAATGGAAAGCCAACTAGGTATTGAAAACAAAGTTTCGAAGCATACCTCCCAGACTCACTAGTAGCTACTGAGGCTCTTCCCCGCGCCTCGAGAAAAAGACCCCATGAAGGCGTAACACGCCCCTAAAGCCGCACCGCCCCAGTCAAAACGGACTATCTCCCCGATATTCCCTAGCGTAGGAAGGAAAGACAAGTGAACCCGGTTACGCCTGTTGGGAAACAAGGACGCACTGAGCACGTACAAAAGAAAGTACCTCGCCATCTGCTCCTCCTGGACCCTACCCACCGGAGGCTCTGTTCAAAAGTCCAAAAGCTGGGCGTCCGGAGCATCCCCCTTCTCCGCTCTCAGCCCGTGCCCTAGAAGGCACCTCTGGAGCTTTGGGTCCCTCCCCGCCATGGCATCATAAAGGATAGGGTCACCTCCGACCCTCAGCCTGGTGATTGCCGCAAAATCCAAAGGCGTCACTGTCATCTCACCAAAAGACAAGTGGAACGAGTTCATCGTGTCCCACCACCTCTCGGCAAGTGCCCGCACCACCTGGTGATCATTGCTCGCCCTCATCAGCACACCGACGAACTCGCCAAAACCCGCCTGCCTCACCATCTCCCTCGAGGCCTCCAGGACCCTCTCCCAAAACTGGGGCACATCGCCCGCACCACCATAGTACGAGATCCTTATTTCCTGTTACAGAAAGAGACATGATTCAATGAATATGGCATGATGATCAAAAGGCATTGAATCAGGAAATATAGTACATTGCATTGAAATTCAAATATCAAAGCGTACCTCGGCTCTGCGCAAAGACAGATGCTGCTGTGGGTCCTTCAAGACTAGGGACTCATCGTAAATGGTTCTCTTTGGCCTATAGGCATCTAGTAGCGAAGGCACCACAGCATGCCGAAGCGGCATGTAAGACTCCTCAGCAAAAGACCGGTCCTGCCCCAGGATCGCAACTGCCACATCCACCACGGACCAAAACGTCCTCCTCCTCAACCCGTGGCCCCTCGGGCACTCCCGTCTCGAGCTCGGCCCGGAGCACCCTTTCCCAAGACTTGAGCAAAGCCTTCGCCATCCCGAGTACCCCCCGTAAAGTCTCCACCAAGTCCTCAAGGGACGTTATCTCTAGGTAGTCACCCACACCAATGGGTCGTGACGACCTCGCACCAACGCCACTACTAACAAACATGGCCGGTGTCTATCGCTCCACCGGCTCCTCCTCGACAATGGGGGCCTTCCCCAAGTCGACCCAATGCTCCCTCACAGGAGAGGCCTCTATCTCCTCCTCTGCGGCCCTCTCCTCCAGACCACCGTCAACCCCCAACTGGCCCACGGCCACGTCCTCACTACCCAGCTCCACTGCACTCGAGCGCTTTGTGCCTTGGCCATAGCCAGCCAACACCACACCACCACTGCGGCTAAGGAGGCCACGGCTGCCAAAATTGAAACCCCCGAGGTCTCTGGAATATCCTCAATCACCGTGTCACTCTCCGAAGGGACCGGAGGAGATGTGACCTTAACCCTTTGTGGTTCATCACCAACAGGTGCCTTGCTAAACTCCATGATCGCAATGAGAGAGAGAGAGAGAGCGAGAGAGAGAGAAAGAGAGAGAGAGAGAGAGAGAGAGAGAGAGAGAGAGAGAGATGAGAGCAGGGAGAAAGAAGGCGCGAGAGAGAGAGTTTCGAACGGTGGGGCATACGGTGTACGCCTCACCCGTGTATATATACCCCTCCCTTGAACCGGTTCGTTTGGAACTAAAACTGGACCGGATCTGCGACCTGTACCGCCGCACGGCATTTCAGCTAAAACGCACGGCGTAATACCTTGTTTCAGTATATCGCGCGACTTTTCATAAGCTACGCACGGCGTTTTGGTCCATTTTGACAGTTCGAATTTTGAAAAGGTTCTTGGCATTCAGGGATACGGTTGTTTGAATTCAGCGAAATTTGTTCAAGGACAGAAAGCAAATAGAAGTACGAAAGAAGAACGGGGCTTTCATGTCATAAACGGGGGAACCCCCAAGATTGTTCATTACATTCATTCAAAAAAAAAAAAGGAAGGAAAAAACAAAAATCCTACTGCCCCTTTCTTCTTCTTCTTCTTCCTTGTCCTTAGTCGCTCCCTCCGCCAAAAGCATCGTTTGCTCCATCCGAACGGTCGTCGGAATCGTTCGGATTTCCCTCCGAAGCCTTTGCAATGTCTTCCGACTCATGCCCCGGAGCGAACTCGAGGTCGTTCTTGTCATCTAACTGATCAAAAGCGAAGTCCTGAAGGTTGGAGACCGCACAGCGAAGGGTGTGGATGGTGGTGATCAACCTCGCGATCTGCATGGTCAGGTGCTCGATTTCCTCCCGGTACGAGGCCATTTCGGCCTCCAAGGCAGTGACTCGCGCTACAAGTCTATGGTTGCTTGCCATTTTCCATGAACCTATTGTAGAGTAAAGAAAGATGCGAAAGAAAGTGAAAAGATTGAAATTTTGGTGGTTGTGCATGGAATGAAGCACCACTATCCTTATAAAAAAGCCCCGGCCATTGAAAGGGCACGCCTGTATTAATGGGCACCCTTAAATCAGCCAACTGTTCTAAAAAATTGAAGAGTCGCATGGGAAATTGAAATGTTGTGCGCCGCAGTGCTAAGCTGCACGGCATTCCAGTTCTGCATGGATAAAATCCTTTCCTCGGAAATTGTTCAAACCAGCCACCAAAATCCTCTTGGAAATCAAATATTCCAGCCGTTCTGCAGAAAGTCTATTTAGAATGTCGTGCTTGGATTAAAGAGTCCTCAGGGACTCATAAAATTTTTCCTCTCTTGAGAACTCGCTGTATTCGCGTTCGTCTCGCTATTTTCGCCCTCTGAGGGCTCGTCTCGTCTCGAATTACCTCCTGAAGGTTCGTCTCGCTATTTTCGCCCTCCGCGGGCTCGTCTCGTCTCGATTGACCTCCCGAAAATCCGTTTCGCTATTTTTGCCCCCCACCGAGGGCTCGTCTCATCTTAATAGACCTTCCGAAGGCCTGTTTCACTATTTTTGCCGCCCCCCCCCCCCCCCCCACCCCCCCGAGGGCTCATCTCACACACACAGTTATTGTCATTTGTCTCATAACACTCAGCACCACCGATAGTTGATTGCATGTTTTTTATATTTGTCCTCCGAAACTCATTTCGCTTGCATTGTCTCAATTGAACTACGTTGGTCTGATCCCTACAATGGGGTACGTAGGCAGTTCCACGAGCGCGACCACCATCGTCATTCCACTTGCATCTCAATTTTCATGCGTTTTGTCTTTCTCCAAAGACTTTGGAGCAATGGATTGGGATGCCTATTCTTTAAGCATCACTCGCGTCAACCAATGGTGTTTAAGATACATTAAAGAGGGACTACTGTAGATACCTCAATCCGGACCTCAGATGGTCTTTGGATATCCCGATGATGAAATAAAGGAAACAATCCCTTTGTGAGCTTGGATAAAGGACTCCCTCAACCCAAATAAACCAATAAATCCAAAAACCCAGAAACAAACCTAAAAGCCCAAAAACAAGCTTGAAGCCCGGAACTGGACCCTTAGTACTGCACGGCACATCTCTACACCGCACAGTGTAAAGAGTTGCATTTCACCGTACGAGCTTATGAGGTCAACCGCATGGCATTTCGGGTAAAGTTCTGACTGGCTCAGCTAGCTGTCGGCCACGCTCACTTGAGCCACAACTACAAGCTAGCTAAGCTGAAAAGGGCACTCCAGCCCGCCCAGGAAATACCTCCCCTATTTGAATTCAAAATCCTTGGCTCTTGCCTATAAATACACCTTTCCACTCAAGGGAAAGGGGCCTGGAATCCTCTTTCTCTCTCATCATGTTTTCAGACCCATTCCTTACTCCTAAGTCTTGAGAAAGTTGCTCTAAAAACATTCTTTGGGCTCTTTTTTTCTCAAAGTTCCCCATTTTTCTCTTCATCATTGAAGTGAGTCCTTTTGCTCACTTTAAGATCTCAACTACCTAATATACCCATCTATTACTCACATCCACAACCTTCATTTCTCAACTGGTCTCGTCCGCGCTCATCCATAGCTGTCCATCCTCATCCAAGCTCAAGATCAAAGGTATAGATTAGTTTCCTTGGGATAGGTTCTGTCCTTATCCCTGAGGGAATCCTTCTGTAGTCAGCATTAACCACCCCCCCCCCCCCTTTTGGTTAAATGCTGACTTGAAATCGTTTTCAAAAACAAGAACAGCCACTATGCTAGGTGCGTTACGCCGCGTGACGCTTCGATACGTCGCACGGTATAGTGTACTTGAGCGCACAGTGCTCTATATAGCTACTGTTTTCTTGTTCAAACTGTCTGGATCGTAGTCATCCTCTGTCAGGCCTGTTTTGTTGCTAAAATATCAGGTGTTTGTGCTTTCAAAATAAGGCCATATCTACAAGCCATGTTTGGTTTTATAAATAATGCTTTTTCGATCATTTTGGATGATTTGAATGTATAAACAATGATTTACGTTCATGACTTGAAGGAATGGTGCTCTCTCAGAGTGATCCAGAGACAGGAACACTATCTGATGTTTGTCAAAAACCCCGTGCGTACAACTTAAAATGCCGGGCGGTGTTCTAAAACTTAACGTTGGCCTGAAGACTGAGCAGATGCTCCGCACGGCGTATTGTAAAGCCGTGCGCGGTATTACAATATGCCGTGCAGAAGGAAAATGAGATATAGACAATTTTTTATTAGGAAGTTCTTTCATCCTGCATCATCTTCACCATCATTGTACAGATAGCACCACGTGTACGTCAACGTGATATATTCCCCATGTCCATTTCCCATTTACTTGCTATTTAAAGAGCTTGCTTATTCCAAAAGATATTTTAAATTCCCCTTTTGAAAAGTGTTTAGTAGAGACCGGTTTTACCGGGCGAGGAGAATGCTCTTTTCAATAAACCTTCCTTATTCGTAACGTGGCTCTCGAACCCAAAATCTCGTAGTTTTCGTTAGAACAAAATGCCTTTTCAAATGGACTCTCATTTACTCGAATTATCCATATCAAAATTCGGGTGGCAACTCTTTTGGCCGCGCGCCAGTTGGGGAGCCCATAACTACACTAGATTTTAATGAAAAATTCGAGAAACAAGATAACAAACTTGATCTTAGCAAAAAAAATAAAAGAAAATACAGTACTTATCCTTTTTTAATCGACGATATTACACTTGATCTTATACAAAAGCCCAAGAATAGATACAATGTTTAATATTTTTTTAAATTTGTAAAATTACAATTGAATTTTTTTTTTATCGGCGATACTAAACTTGATTTATTTCTTTTTGAAGACAGATATTAACACTCCAAAAATTGATGCAGACACTCCAAAATTAGTGTAATTCCAAAGTCACTTTTCTTTATTTTTTGAAGTGCCTCCATCAATTTTTGGAGTGCCAATCACTTTGTTTGATTTACAATTTAGAAAGTTATTTTTGAGAGTTGAGCGATAATGAGTGCAAAGAGATAAAGAGAAAGATTTATTGAAAACTGTGCCGAGAGTTAAAAATAACTCTCAAAAAGGGGAACCAAACAGAGTGAATATCATTTTCCTTATTTTTATTGCCGATACTACACACGATCTTAGCCAAATGTAGTATATGTTCATGGATTTTTGACAAAGATCCATCAGAGTATCGACGATAAAAAAATTAGATCTAGCGTAGTATCGTCAATCAAAAAAAAAATCAAGGGTCATTACTATTCTCAATCTTTTGGCTAAGGACAAGTGTAGTACCAAAAATTTAAAAAAAGATCAATGTAATATCTGTTCACGATCTTTTGGCTAAAATGAGGAGCCATTTGCCTAAAATCAAGAATAGTATCAATGCTTAATAAAAAAGATAAATTGTTGTTTATGCTCCCGATCTTTTAGATAAGAACAACTGTACTATCCTAGATCATAAAAAAAGATCAAGTGTAATATTGCCTTCAACTTTTTACTAAGATAAAGTGTAGTATCGCAGATGAAAATAAGGATAAATTTTAGTATCGCCGATAAACTTGTCTTAACAAAATAGATAGAGAACATATGCTAAATTTGATCTTTTTTTTGGTTGATAATGCTCAACTGAATCTTCAACAAAAATTCGAGAAATAAGATACTAAACTTGATTTTCGCCAAAAAATAAAAGAAAATACAGTACTTATTTCTATTTTTTATCGGTGATATTATAGTTGATCTTAGCCAAAAGCCCAAGAATAGATACTATGTTTGATATTTTTTTAATTTAAAAAATTTCACTTGAATTTTTTTTGATCGGCGATACTACACTTGATTTATTTATTTTTTTTGCCGATACTACACATGAACTTAGCCAAATGTAGTATCTGTTCTTGATTTTTTGGCTAAGATCCATTGGAGTATCGTCGATAAAAAAAATTAGATCCAGCGTAGTATCGTCGATCTAAAAAAAGTCAGGGGTCGTAACTATTCTCGATCTTTCGGCTAAGGACAAGTGTAGTATTAAAAATTTTTAAAATAGATAAATATAGTATCTATTTTCAATCTTTTTGCTAAAATGCAAAGCCTTTTGCCCAAAATCTAATATAATATCGATGCTTAATAAAAAAAAACATCAACTATAGTTTATGTTTCCGTTCTTTTCGCTAAGAACAACTATAGTATCTCAGATCATAAAAAAATATCGAGTATAATACTGCCTTCAACTTTTGGCAAAGATAAAGTATAGTATCGCCGATGATAATGATGCTCAAATGTAGTATCATCGATAAAACTTATCCTTAAAAAAAAAGTAAGAGAACAGATGCTAAATTAGATCTTTTTTGGTTGACAATACAACACTGGATTTTAATCCAAAATTCAAGAAATAGATACTAAACTTGATCTTAGCCGAAAAATAAAACAAAGTATTGTACTTATCCCTTTTTCTTATCGGTGATATTACACTTGATCTTTGCCAAAACTCCAAGAATAGATACTATATTTGATCCCTTTTTCAATTTGAAAAATTACACATGAATTTTTTTTGATCGGCGATACTTCACTTGATTTATTTTTTTTAATTGTTGATACTACACATGATCTTAGCCAAATGTAGTATACTTGTTCTTGGATCCTTGGCTAAGATCCTTCGGAGTATCGTCGATAAACAAATTAATTCCTGCATAGTATCGTAGATAAAAAAAAAAAAATCAAGGGTCGTAACTATTCTAGATCTTTTCATTAAGGACAAGTGTAGTATTAAAATTTTTTAAAAAGATCAATGTAATATCCGTTCTCGATCTTTTGGCTAAAATTAAGAGCATTTTGCCTAAAATCAAGTATAGTATCAATGCTTAGTATAAAAGATAAGTTGTAGTTTACGTTCCCGGTCTTTTGGATAAGAACAATTGTATTATCTCAGATCATAAAAAAAGATCAAGTGTAATATTGCCTTCAACTTTTGGCTAAGATAAAGTGTAGTATCGCAGATGAAAATGAAGATCAATTATAGTATCGCCGATAAAACTTGTCTTAACAAAAAATAGAGAACATATGCTAAATTTGATCTTTTTTTTGGTTGACAATGCTATACTGAATCTTTAATAAAAATTCGAGAAATAACATACTAGACTTGATATTCGCCAAAAACTAAAAGAAAATACAGTACTTATCCTTATTTTTTTATCGGCGATATTACACTTGATCATAGCCAAAAGCCCAAGAATAAATAGTATGTTTGATCTCTTTTTTTAATTTAAAAAATAACACTTTAATTTTTTTTCATCAACGATATTACACTTGATTTATTTATTTTTATTGCGGATACTACACATGATCTTAGCCAAATGTAGTATCTGTTCTTGGATTTTTGGCTAAGATCCGTTGGAGTATCGTTGATAAAAAAATTAGATCCAGCGTAGTATCGTCGATCCAAAAAAAATCAAGGGTTGTAACTATTCTTGATCTTTCGGCTAAGGACAAGTGTATTGTCAAAAATTTTAAAAATAGATTAATGTAGTATCTGTTTTCGATCTTTTTGCTAAAATGCAGAGCCTTTTGCCTAAAATCAAGTATAATATCAATGCTTAATAAAAATGATCAACTATAGTTTCTGTTCCCGTTCTTTTGGCTAAGAACAACTACAGTATCTCAAATCATAAAAAAATATCAAGTATAATACTGCCTTCAACTTTTGGTTAAGATAAAATGTTGTATCGCTAATGAAAATGATGCTCAAGTGTAGTATCGTCGATAAAACTTGTCCTTACAAAAAAGTAAGAGAACAGATGCTAAATTCGATCTTTTTTTTGGTCGACAATACTACACTTGATTTTAACCAAATATTCGAGAAACAAAATGCTAAACTTGATCTTAGCTAAAAAATAAATTAAAATATTATACTAATCCCATTTTTTTTATCGGTGATATTACAATAGATCTTAGCCAAAAGCCCAAGAATAGATACTATGTTTGATCTTTTTTTTTAATTTGAAAAATTACACTTGAATTTTTTTTGATCGGCGATACTACACTTAATTTATTTATTTTTATTACCTATTACACATGATCCTAACCAAATGTAGTATTCGTTCTTTGATTTTTGGCTGAGATTCATTGGAGTATTGTCGATTAAAAAATTAGATCCAGTGTAGCTAAGAACAACTGTAGTATCTCTGATCATAGAAAATATCAAGTGTAATATTGCCTTCAACTTTTGGCTAAGATAAAGTGTAATATCGCCAATGAAAATGAGGATCAAATGTTGTATCGCCGATAAAACTTGTTTTAAAAAAAAAAGATGGAAAACATATGCTAAATTTGATCTTTTTTTAGTCGACAATACTACACAGAATTTTAATCAAAAATTCGAGAAACAAGATACTAATCTTGATCTTAGCCAAAAAATAAAAGAAAATTATGTACTTATCCTTTTTTTTTTTTTTTTTGCGATATTACACTTCATCTTAGACAAAAGGCCAAGAATAGATACAATGTTTGATCTTTTTTTAATTTGCAAAGTTACAATTGAATTTTTTTCTAAGCGATACTAAACTTGATTTATTTATTTTTATTGCCGATATACACATGTTCTTAGCCAAATGAAGTATATGTTCATGAATTTTTGGCTAAGATCCATCGGAGTATCATCGATAAAAAAATTAGATCCTGCGTAGTGTCGTTGATAAAAAAAAAAAATCTAGCCTCGTAATTATTTTCGATCTTTTTGCTAAGGACAAGTGTAGTATCAAAAAATTATAAAAAGATCAATGTAATATCTATCCTCGATCTTTTGGCTAAAATGAGGAGCCTTTTGCCTAAAATCAAGTTCAGTATCGATGCTTAATAAAAAAGATAAACTACATGCTTGATAAAAAAAGATAAACTATAGTTTATGTTCCCGATCTGTTGGATAAGAACAACTGTACTATCCCAGATCATAAAAGACGATCAAGTGTAATATTGCCTTCAACTATTGGCTAATATAAAGTGTAGTATCGCTGATGAAAATGAGGATCAATTTTAGTATCGCCGATAGAACTTGTCATAATAAAAAAGATAGAGAACATATGCTAAATTTGATTTTTTTTTGGTTGACAATGCTATACTGAATCTTCAACTAAAATTCGAAAAATAAGATACTAAACTTGATTTTTGCAAAAAAATAAAAGAAAATACAATACATATCCCTATTTTTATATCGGCAATATTACACTTGATCTTAGGCGAAAGCCCAAAAATAGATACTATGGTTGATCGTTTTTTTAATTTAAAAAATTACACTTTAATTTTTTTGAAAGGCGATACTACACTTTATTTATTTATTTTTATTGCCGATACTACACATGATCTTAGCCAAATGTAGTATCTGTTGTTGGATTTTTGGCTAAGATCTATTGGAGTATCGTCGATAAAAAAATTAGATCCAACGTAGTATCGTCAATCCAAAAAAAAACGAGGGTCGTAACTATTCTCGATCTTTCGGCTAAGGACAAGTGTAGTATCAATTAAAAATTTAAAAAATAGATCAATGTAGTATCTGTTTTCGATCTTTTTGCTAAAATGCAGAGCCTTTTGCCTAAAATCAAGTATAACATCTATATTTAATAAAAAAAGATCAATTATAGTTTCAGTTCGCGTTCTTTTGGCTAAGAACAACTACAGTATCTCAGATCATAAAAAAAGAGCAAGTATAATACTGCCTTTAACTTTTGGCTAAGATAAAGTGTATTATCGCCGATGAAAATGATGCTCAAGTGTAGTATCGTCGATAAAACTTGTCCTTACAAAAAAGTAAGAGAATAGATGCATAATTTGATCTTTTTTTTGGTCGATAATACAACACTAGATTTTAACCAAAAATTCGAGAAACAAGATACTAAATTTGATCTTAGCCAAAAAATAAAATAAAATATTGCACTTATTCCTTTTTTGTTATCGGCGATATTACACTTCATCTTAGCCAAAAGTCCAAGAATAGATACTATGCTTGATCTTTTTTTTAATTTGAAAAATTACACTTGAATTTTTTTGATCGGCGACGCTTCACTTGATTTATTTATTTTAATTGTCGATACTATACGTGATCTTAGCCAAATGTAGTATACTTGTTCTTGGATCCTTGGCTAATATCTATCGAAGTATTGTCGATAAAAAAATTAGATCCAGCAAAGTATCGTCGATAACAAAAAAATCAAGGGTCATAACTACTCTCGATCTTTTGGTTAAAGACAAGTGTAGTTTCAAAAGTTTAAAAACAGATCAATGTAATAACAGTTCTCGATCTTTTGACTAAAATGAGAAGCCTTTTGCCTAAAATCAAGTATAGTATCAATGCTTAATAAAAAAAGATAAAATACAAGCTTAACAAAAAAGATAAATTGCAGTTTATGTTCCAGATATTTTGGATAAGAACAACTGGACTATTCCAGATCATAAAAAAGATCAAGTGCAATATTCCCTTCAACTTTTGGCGAAGATAAAGTATAGTATCGCAGATGAAAATGAAGATCAATTTTAGTATTGCCAATAAAACTTGTCTTAACAAAAAAGATAGACAACATATGCTAAAATTGATATTTTTTTTGGTTGACAACATTGTACTAAATCTTTAACAAAAATTCGAGATATAAGATACTAAACTTGATTTTTGCAAAAAAATAAAAGAAAATACAGTACTTAACCCTATTTTTTTATCGGCGATATCACATTTGATCTTAGCCAAAAACCCAAGAATAGATACTATGTTTGACCTTTTTTTTAATTTAAAAATTACATTTGAATTTTTTTTGATCGGCGATACTACACTTGATTTATTTATTTTTATTGTTGATACTACACATGATCTTACCCAAATGTAGTATTTGTTCTTGGGTTTTTGGCTTAGATCCATTAGAGTATCGTCGATGAAAAAATTAGATCCAGCGTAGTATTGTCGATCTAAAAAAAAATGAGGGTCGTAACTATTCTCGATCTTTCGGTTAAGGACAAGTGTACTATCAAAAATTTAAAAAATAGATCAATGTAGTATCTATTTTCGATCTTTTTGCTAAAATGCTGAGCCTTTTGCCTAAAATCAAGTATAACATCGATGCTTAATAAAAAAAGATCAACTATAGTTTCTATTCCTGTTCTTTTTGGCTAAGAACAACTATAGTATCTCAGATCATAAAAAAAGATCAAGTATAATACTGCCTTCAACTTTTGACTAAGATAAAGTGTAGTATCGCCAATGAAAATGATGCTCAAGCGTAATATCGTCGATAAAACTTATCCTTACAAAAAAGTGAGGGAACAGATGCTAGATTTGATCTTTTTTGTGGTCGACAATACTACACCGAATTTTAATCAAAAATTCGAAAAACAAGATACTAAACTTGATCTTAGCCAAAAAAAAAAAAAAAAATTGTACTTATCCCTTTTTTTTTATCGGTGATATTACACTTGATCTTAGCCAAAAGCCCAATAATAGATACTATGCTTGACCTTTTTTTTAATTTGAAAAATTACAGTTGAATTTTTTTTTATCGGCGATACTTCACTTTTTAATTGCTAATACAACGCATGATCTTAGCCAATGGAGGTATACTTATTCTTGGATCCTTGGCTAAGATCCATCAAAGTATCGTCTATAAAAAAAATTAGATCCAGCATAGTAACGTCGATAAAAAAAAAAAATCAAGAGTCGTAACTATTTTCGATCATTTGGCTAAAGGCAAGGGTAGTATAAAAAATATAAAAAATGAGCAATGTAATATCTGATCCCGATCTTTTGGCTACAATGAGCAGCCTTTTGCCAAAAATCAAGTATAGTATCAACGCTTAATAAAAAAACGTAAACAACATGCTTAATAAAAAAGATAAATTGCAGTTTATGTTCTCGATCTTTCAGATAAGAACAATTGTACTATCCCGGATCATAAAAAATGATCCAGTGGAATATTGCTTTCAACTTTAGGTGGAGATAAAGTCTAGAATTAGAGATGAAAATGAGGATCCATTTTAGTATCGCCGATAAAACTTCTCTTAACAAAAAAGAGAGAGAACATAAGTAAAATTTGTTATTTTTTTTGGTGGGCAATGCTATACTGAATCTTCAACGAAAATTCGATAAATAAGATACTAAACTTGATTTTTGCCAAAAAATAAAATAAAATTCAGTACTCATCCTTATTTTTTTATCGGCGATATTACATTTGATCTTTGCCAAAAGCCCAATAATAGATACTATGTTTGATCTTGTTTTTAATTTAAAAAATTACACTTGAATTTTTTTTGATTGGCGATACTGCACTTGATTTATTTATTTTTATTACCGATACTACAAATGATCCTAGCCAAATGTCGTATTCATTCTTGGATTTTTGGCTGAGATTCATTGGAGTATCGTCGATAAAAAAATTAGATCTGATAAAGTATCATCGATCAAAAAAAAATCAAGGGTAGTAACAATTCTTTAAATTTCGGCTAAGGACAAGTGTAGTATCAAAAATTTTAAAAATAGATCAATGTAGTATTTGTTTTTAATCATTTTGCTAAATTGTAGAGCCTTTTGCCTAAAATCAAGTATAATTTCGATCCTTAAAACTGTAGTTTCTGTTCCCGTTCTTTTGGCTAAGAACAACTATAATATCTCAAATCATAAAAAAAGATCTAGTATAATACTGTCTTCAACTTTTGGCTATGATAAAGTGTAGGATCGCCGATGAAAATGATACTCAAGTGTAATATCATCGATAAAACTTATCCTTACAAAAAAGTGAGGGAACAGATGCAAGATTTGATCTTTGTTTTGGTAGACAATACTACACCAAATTTTAACCAAAAATTCGAAGAACAAGATACTAAACTTGATTTTTGCAATAAAATAAAATAAAATATTTTTCTTATCCCTTTTTTTTTATTTTATCGGTGATA
The DNA here is from genome assembly GCA_019656275.1 of Rhododendron kiyosumense. NCBI lineage: Eukaryota > Viridiplantae > Streptophyta > Magnoliopsida > Ericales > Ericaceae > Rhododendron > Rhododendron kiyosumense. Next base: position 1,460,242 of record BPLS01000189.1, on the reverse strand, counting down.
TTACACTTGATCTTAGCCAAAAGCCCAATAATAGATACAATGCTTGATCTTTTTATTTAATTTGAAAAATTACACTTGAATTTTTTTTATCGGCGATACTTCATTTGATTTATTTATTTTAATTGCTGATACTACACATGATCTTAGCCAATTGTAGTATACTTATGCTTGGATCCTTGGCTAAGATCCATCAGAGTATCACCTATCAAAAAAATTAGATCCAACATAGTAACGTCAATAAAAAAAAATTTCAAGGGTCGTAATTATTTTCGATCTTTTGGCTAAAGACAAGTGTAGTATCAAAAATTTTAAAGATGATCAATGTAATATCTGTTCTCGATCTTTTGGCTAAAATAAGGAGCCTTTTGCCAAAAATCTAGTATAGTATCAATGCTTAATAAAAAACATAAACTACATGCTTAATAAAAAAGATAAACAGTAGTTTATGATCCCGATTTTTTAGATAAGAACAATTGTACTATCCCATATCATAAAAAAGGATCCAGTGGAATATTGCCTTCAACTTTACGCGAAGATAAAGTCTAGAATTGCAGATGAAAATGAGGATCAATTTTAGTAGCGCCGATAAAACTTGTCTTAACATGAAAGATAGAGAATATATGCTAAATTTGATAGTTTTTTTGGTTGACAATGTTATACTGAATCTTCAAATAAAATTCGAGAAATAAGATACTAAACTTGATTTTCGCCAAAAAATAAAAGAAAATACAGTACTTATCAATAATTTTTTATCTGCGACATTACACTTGATCTTAGCCAAAAGCCAAAGAATATACTATGTTTGATCTTTTTTTTAATTAAAAAAATTACACTTGAATTTTTTTTATCGGCGATACTACACTTAATTTATTTATTTTTATTGCCGATACTATTCATGATCTTAGCCAAATGTAGTATCTGTTCTTGGATTTTTGGCTAAGATCCATTGAAGTATCGTCGGTAAAGAAATTAGATCCAGCACAGTATCGTCGATCCAAAAAAAATCGAGGGTCATAACTATTCTCGATCTTTTGGTTAAAGACAAATGTAGTATCAAAAATTTAAAAAAAGATCAATGTAATATCTGTTCTGCATCTTTTGGCTAAAATGAGGAGCCTTTTGCCAAAAATCAAGTATAGTATCAATACTTAATAAAAAAGATAAACTGTAGTTTATGTTCCCGATCTTTCAGATGAGAACAACTGTACTATCCCAGATAAAAAAGGATTCAGTGGAATATTGCTTTCAACTTTTGGCGAAGATAAAGTCTAGAATCGCAAATGAAGATGAGGATCAATTTTAGTATCGTCGGTAAAACTTGTCTTAACAAAAAAGATAGAGAACATATGCTAATTAAATTTGTTATTTTTTTTGGTGGACAGTGCTATACTGAATCTTCAACAAAAATTCTAGAAATAAGATACTAAACTTGATTTTCGCTAAAAATAAAAGAAAATTCAGTACTCGTCCTTATTTTTTTATCGGCGGTATTACATTTGAACTTAGCCAAAAGCCCAAGAATAGATACTATGTTTGATCTTTTTTTTAATTTAAAAAATTACCCTTGAATTCTTTTTGGTCGGCGATACTACACTTGATTTATTTATTTTTATTACTGATAGTACACATGATCCTAGCCAAATGTAGCATTCGTTCTTGGATTTTTGGCTGAGATTCATTGGAGTATCGTCGATAAAAAAATTAGATCCGGTGTAGTATCATCAATCCAAAAAAAATCAAGGGTCGTAACAATTCTCGATATTTCGGCAAAGGACAAGTGTAGTATCACAAATTTTAAAAATAGATCCATGTAGAATCTGTTTTCGATCTTTTTGCTAGAATACAGAGTCTTTTGTCTAAAATCAAGTATGATATCGATACTTAATAAAAAAAGATCAACTATAATTTCTGTTCCAGTTCTTTTTGGCTAAGAACAACTATAGTATCTCAGATCATAAAAAAAGTTTAAGTGTAATACTGCCTTCAACTTTTGGCTAAGACAAAAAGTCTAGTATCGTCGATAAAACTTGTCCTTAGAAAAAAGTAAGAGAACCGATGCTAAATTTGATTTTTTTTTTTTGGTCGACAATACTACACTGGATTTTAACCAAAAATTCGAGAAACAAGATACTAAATTTGATCTTAGCCAAAAATAAAATAAAATATTGTACTTATCCCCCCTTTTTTTTTATCGGTGATATTACTCTTGATCGTAACCAAAAGCCTAAGAATAGATAATATGCTTGCTCTTTTTTTTAATTTAAAAAATTACACCTGAATTTTTTTTGAGCGGCGATACTTTACTTGATCTGTATTTTTTAATTGCCGATACTACACACGATCTTTGCCAAATGTAGTATACTTGTTCTTGGATCCTTGGTAATCCATCGGCGTATCGTCGATAAAAAAATTATATCCAACATAGTATCGTCGATAAAAAAAAAAATCAAGGGTTGTAACTATTCTTGATCTTTTGGTTAAAGACAAATGTAGTATCAAAAGTTTAAAAAAAGATCAATGTAATATCTGTTCTCGATCTTTTGGCTAAATGAGGAGCCTTTTGCATAAAATCAAGTACAGTATCAATGCTTAATAGAAAACATAAACGACATGCTTAATAAGAAAGATACATAGTAGTTCTATTCTAGATCATAAAAAATGATCAAGTGTAATATTGCCTTCAACTTTTGGCGAAGATAAGGTGTAGTATCGCAGATGAAAATGAGGATTAATTTTAGTATCGCCGATCAAACTTGTCTTAACAAAAAAGTTAGAGAACATATGCTAAATTTGATAGGTTTTTTGGTTGACAATGATATATTGAATCTTCAAATAAAATTTAATAAATAAGATACTAAACTTGATTTTCGCCAAAAAATAAAAGAAAATACAGTACTTATCCCTATTTTTTTATCTGCGACATTACACCTGATCTTAGCCAAAAGCCCAAGAATAGATACTATGTTTGATCATTTTTTTAATTTAAAAAATTACACTTGAATTTTTTTTGATCGGCGATACTACACTTAATTTATTTATTTTTATTGCCAATACTACTCGTGATCTTAGCCAAATGTAATATCTGTTCTTTGATTTTTGGCTAAGATCCATTGGAGTATCGTCGATCCAAAAAAAATTGAGGGTCGTAACTATTCTCGATCTTTTGGCTAAAGACAAAAGTAGTATCAAAATTTTTTAAAAAGATCAATGTAATGAGGGATGCAATTTGAATCGAACCGATGGGTACCCGAACCGATAACCAAAATTATCCCCGAACCATAACTGAAAATTTTCCCGTGGGTACGAGTATGGTTGGCACACAAGATAACCGAATGGGTTTCGGTTCGGTTATGGTTTAGCAGATACCCGAACCGAACCGAACTAGTAAATTATAAAATTAGCCCTACCTATATATATACACATACGTTAGTTAGGGTTTTCCAGTCCTATTTTATTTTCTCACTTCTCACTTCCAGGCGGCGATTTTAGATCTAAGGACTCTCTCTCTCTACAAAACACACACACACACACTCTCTCTCTCTCTCTCTCTCTCTCTCTCTCTCTCTCTCTCTCTCTCTATCTCTATCTCTTTCCACGAAGCACATCCACTCCCTTCTCCCCCAAACTCTCTCACTCTATTCATTGCTGGCCGCGGAGCCCGCTCATCCTCCTCCGTCGTCGTACATCTTCAGTAGGCCCCACTCTCCATCGTTGTTGATTTTTTCTTCCGGCCATTTTGGGTTTTTGCAATTTCCCACCTAAGGCAGAGAACCTCCTCAAATGGAGAAATTGATACCATAAATTCAAAGGGCTGAAAGTTAATTAAAATCCCAAATTCCTCAACTCAAATCCTTTCTCCAGTCTCCTCCAGGTTTGCTGCTTTAAAAAATATAAATATGTAAAGGCTGAGAAAAAAAATTAGATCTTCTACTTCTCTCCCCAAAGATCTTTGTAACAGTTGGTAGCTATTTTGTACTCTTTTTATGGTTTCAAAATCCACAAGTGCCCATATGAGTTGCTGATTTTGGGGTTTTTTTTTGGTTTCTGATTTTGTACCAAATTCGGGTACCCAATCGGTTTTGGGGACGCGTTTGGTTCGGTTATGGTTCTTCCTTCCTCTCCCCGTTCGGGTATCGGGGCAGATATGGACAGGCTTTCGGTTTCTGGGATCGGGTCGGGAAATCCCGATATCCGCCCCGAATGCCCCAATTGCCATCCCTAAATATAATATATGTTCTCCATCTTTTGGCTAAAATGAGGAGCCTTTTGCCAAAAATCAAGTATAGTATCAATGCTTAATGAAAAATATAAACTACATGCTTAATAAAAAAGATAAACTGTAGTTTATGTTCCCAATCTTTCAGATAAGAACAACTGTACTATCCCAGATCTTAAAAAAAAACATAACCTACATGCTTAATATAAAAGATAAACTATAATTTATGTTCCCGATCTTTCAGATAAGAACAACTGTACTATCCCAGATCATAAAAAAGGATTCAGTGGAATAGTGCCTTCAACTTTAGGAGAAGATAAAGTCTAGAATCGCAGATGAAAATGAGGATCAATTTTAGTATCGCCGATAAAACTTGTCTCAACAAAAAAGATAGAGAACATATGCTAAATTTGTTATTTTTTTTGGTGGACAATGCTATACTGAAACTTCAACAAAAATTCGAGAAATAAGATACTAAACTTGATTTTCACCAAAAAATAAAAGATAATTCAGTACTCATCCTTATTTTTTTATCGGCGATATTACATTTGATCTTAGCCAAAAGTCCAAGAAAAGATACTAGGTTTGATCTTTTTTTTAACTTAAAAAATTATACTTGAATTTTTTTTGATCGGCAATACTAAACTTGATTTATTTATTTTTATTACCGATACTACAAATGATCCTAGCCAAATGTCGTATTCATTCTTGGATTTTTGGCTGAGATTCATTGGAGTATCGTCGATAAAAAAATTAGATCCGATAAAGTATCATCGATCAAAAAAAAATCAAAGGTAGTAACAATTCTTTAAATTTCAGCTAAGGACAAGTGTAGTATCAAAAATTTTAAAAATAGATCAATGTAGTATTTGTTTTTAATCATTTTGCTAAATTGTAGAGCCTTTTGCCTAAAATCAAGTATAATTTCGATCCTTAAAACTGTAGTTTCTGTTCCCGTTCTTTTGGCTAAGAACAACTATAATATCTCAAATCATAAAAAAAGATCAAGTATAATACTATCTTCAACTTTTGGCTAAGATAGAGTGTAGTATCGCCGATGAAAATGATGCTCAAGTGTAATATCGTCGATAAAACTTATTCTTACAAAAACTGAGGGAACAAATGCTAGATTTGATCTTTTTTTGGGTAGACAATACTACACCAAATTTTAACCAAAAATTTGAAAAACAAGATACTAAACTTGATCTTATCCAAAAAATAAAATAAAATATTGTTATTATCCCTTTTTTTTTATTGGTGAAATTACACTTAATCTTAGCCAAAAGCCCAATAATAGATACTATGCTTGATCTTTTTTTAATTTGAAAAATTAGACTTGAATTTTTTTTTTATTGGCGATACTTCACTTCATTTATTTATTTTAATTGCTGATACTACACATGATCTTAGGCAAATGTTGTATACTTATTCTTGGATCCTTGGCTAAGATGCATCAGGGTATCCTCTATAAAAAAAAAAATAGAGCCAGCATAGTAACGTCATTGAAAAACAAATCAAGGGTCGTAACTATTTTCGATCTTTTGGCTAAAGACAAATGTAATATCAAAAATTTTAAAAAAAATCAATGTAATATCTGTTCTTAATCTTTTGGATAAAAGGGGGAGCCTTTTGCCAAATATCAAGTATAGTATCAATGCTTAATAAAAAATATAAACTACATACTTAATAAAAAAGATAAACTGTAGTTTATGTTCCCGATCTTTCAGATAAGAACAACTGTGCTATCCCAGATTATAAAAAAGGATTCAGTGGAATATTGCCTTTAACTTTCGGCGAAGATAAAGTCTAGAATCGCTGATGAAAATGAGGATCAATTTTAGTATCGCCGATAAAACTTGTCTTAACAAAAAAGATAGAGAACATATGCTAAATTTGTTATTTTTTTTGGGGGACAATACTATACTGAATCTTCAACAAAAATTCAAGAAATAATATACTAAACTTGATTTTTGCCAAAAAATAAAAGAAAATTCAGTACTCATCCTTATTTTTTTCAGTGATATTACATTTGATTTTAGCCAAAAGCCCAATAATAGATACTATGTTTGATCTTTTTTTTAATTTAAAATATTATGCTTGAATTTTTTTTGATCGGCGATACTATACTTGATTTATTTATTTTTATTATCGAGACTAAACATGATCCTAGCAAAATGTAGTATTCGTTCTTGGATTTTTGGCTGAGATTCATTGGAGTATCGTCGATAAAAAAATTAGATCCGGTGTAGTACATCGATCCAAAAAAAATTGAGGGTCGTAACTAGTGTCGATATTTCGGCTAAAGACAAATGTATTATCAAAAATTTTAAAAATAGATCAATGTAGAATCTGTTTTCGGTCTTTTTGCAAGAATACAGAGCCTTTTGCCTTGAAGCTGTATGAATTTTTCTTTATTTCGAAAATTTCCTACACTTTTGTAATATATTTACCTATAACTATACTATATACCTCCGAGTCAAAAAAAAAAAACTATACTATATACCTAACATAACTATTAGGACCAAAAAAGCGAAATCGCATCCAGATTTTATATGGGTAGAAACGGATGAAGAAAAATTGCAAAATTTTTGACTTATGCGAAGATGCAACTTATATTAGAACTAACCTTTGAGTAGTGGACCTTTGAGCACTGAAACCAAACGTTGATGAATCCAACTTTTGAATTACTTTATGTAGGAAAATCAATGCGGAAAACAATTGTAACGACCCTGATTTTTTGTGAATAAAAAATTCGTTAAATATTTGAATTTTTTTTATTACTTGGTTTTGCTTTTAAAATCTCGTTTGTATTTTTAAGAATTCATTACTTATTTTTTAGCCTTGCCATGCAAGCAAACCTAGGATTAATAGCCTTAAACCTAATTACTTTTTTCAAAGTTACTTTCCTAGATTTCTTGTAGGTGTTCAGGCATGCAAACCTAGGGTTAAGAGTCTTGAACCTAGTTACTTTTTCCGAAATTACTTTCCTAGATTCCTTATAGGTGTTCATGCATGCAAACCTAGGATTAATAGCCTTGAACCTAATTACTTTTTCAAAGTTACTTTCCTAAATTCCTCATATATATATATACATACAGGGTGGTTCCGGGGACCTTTAAAAAAACCTCTAAAAAAATCCTCCAAATCTTAATATTATAGTTCCCGATCAAATTTTGATGATCTAAGCTGCTCAATGTATTCAGAACGTGATTTTAAGAGTGTTTGCGAGAAGTTGGTAAAACAAATGACCGGAAAGGACTTAATTTGAGCAGTTTTTATTAAACCGCTCAATAAAGTTTAATAAAAAATTATTCAGATGAAACCCTTCCCAATCTTTTTTTTGCTGATTTCTCGCGGGTATCCTTAAAATTACGTTCTGATTACATTGAGCGGCTTGGATCATCACAATTCGATCCGAAACTTTGGGGGGGGAGGGCGGGTTAGAGTTCTTTTAAGGGTCGCTGGAACTGCTCTGATATATATATATATATATATATATATATATATATA
>BPLS01000189.1:1373751-1452116 GCA_019656275.1 Rhododendron kiyosumense | reverse complement strand
ATATACATACATATAGTCCGGATCTCATAAGGGATCCTACACGGTAACGGTGCTACTGTGCGGACCTTCCATTTTCTGAAAAAATTTCGATTATCCGTACCGCTCAAAGTGATCAAAACGTGATTTTAAGAGTACCAGCGGGAAATCAGCGAAAAAAATGATTGGAAAGGGCTTGATCCGAACAGTTTTTTATTGAACGGTTTAGAAAAAACTGTTCAGATCAAATCCTTCCCAGTCATTTTTTATGTTGATTTCTCGCGAGTACCCTTAAAATCAAGTTCTACACACTTTGAGTGGCTTGGATCATCGAAATTTGCTCGAAAAAGGAGAGTCCCCCACGGTGTAGCATCGTGTGGAATCCCTCATTGGATCTGTAGTGTGTGTATGTATATTTATAGAGAGAGAAATCTTCAGGTAAGAATCTTAAAATGATGACCTTATATGCGGATCTCCCCATTTCTCGCATTTTCCGTTCGGATTTCGATAATCCGAGCCGCTCAATGTGTTCAGAACGTGATTTTAAAAGTACTCACTAGAAATCAAAAAAAAAAATGACCGAGAAGGGCTTGATTTGAGTAGTTTTTATTTGAACCGTTCGATAAAAAATAAACAAAAATTGCTTGTATGAAACCCTTCCCGGTATTTTTTCTCCCTGATTTCTAGTGGATATCCTTAAAATCACGTTCTAAACACATTGAGCGGTATGAATTATCAAAATTCGATCGGGACAGGGTGGTCCGCATTTTATTAAAATGAGGTGGTCCTTATTGGAAGGATAATATATATATACAATGCCCTTCTAATACGGACGCCTGCATTTTCGTTATATGCGGACTTCTTTTTTGAGCTGTTGGATCTCATCCAACAGCTGGGATTTTAAAGAGGAACTCGCAGGTTTATAGAGCCGTGGGTCGGGTAAATCTTGTCCACGGGTCATCTGGGCTGAGCAACCGGATCCAACAAAACCCCCAAACCCCTCATTTCACGCGTTCTCAACGCGGACGAAGAGAGAGAAGAAGAACAGAGGCGACGAACGACGACCCGCGGCTGAGAAGATGACGAACTTCTTCGATCGATCGAAGAAGAGGACGACCCACGACCTCAAGGTCTCTCTCTCTCGATCTCTCGATTTTCCCCAGAAATCTTAACTCGATTTTCTTCTCTCTCCAGTCAAAGACACACGAAGCTCTCTCTCGACCTAGTGAAGTAGAACACGAAAGACCACCAGATTAGGGCTCCATTTAAAGGTATCTTACTCTCTCGGTTTGGATCTTTTTTTCAATTTTTTTTCCAAAAAATGTAACGTAAAAAAAAATATTTGGTTTACAAGGAAAATCTGTATTTTCTTTTTATTTGGAGTTAGGGTTTTTTTTTTAGAAAATTGGTTTGGATCTCTCGGTTTAGATCTTTTTTTATTATTCCTATTTCTGTAAACTCTAAAGGCTAGCACTAACTTTTTCAGCTCAACCCATTGGATCTATAGTGTGTGTTTATGTATATATATAGATAGAGAAATTTTCAGGTAAGGACCTTAAAATGAGTGTCACGCCCTCGATTTTCAACATAAATAATAATCATTTTAAATAATAAAAATCATTAATGAAGTACCGATAATACCCAAATGACATATTTTTTCCAATCCTCAAAGTTAAATTCAACGTTACAACCCTAGCTTGAAGCTCCAAGATATACAAATATCAAAATAATATTACATTTTACTTTAATCATTCCTTTGAATACTAATTTCAAACAAATGCCAATTTGTCGCCTCTTTTATACCTTCGAAACCCACGATCAACAAGCACGCAATGCACACCATGCCAACTTCCTTGTTTAATACTTGAAAATGATAGGTTGAGCTACACTAGCCCAGTAGAGAAATCTATACGCAAGTTATAGGAAAACATGATGAGTTATGTATCTAGAGTGAGAGAATAACGACAGATAAACCCAAGTACACAAGACTGTCAACAGCAGCACACTATTATCAGGGATTCTAGGCGACCTATATGAAGGATCTATCTGCTCATATATCAAACAAGGACTATCAATATTCCTACGTCATTCTAAGTAAATAAACAACAGCTTTAGTACTGTTCATTACATCTCGTACAATTTCACAATCTTTCGCATTTCACATTTCGTCACCAAATCCCATTTCTCATTATCATCAGTCATCAGAATCCCTTTCATCAATTTCATAAACCAATTTCGTGTCACGTGTCTAAGCCTAAGCTCCTGCCAGGCACTTACTCGATAAGTAGCCCTAAAGACACATGATATAAGCATTTAGTTCCTGCCAGTCATTTACTCATTCAAGATTATACGATTTGAGCATATAGCTCCCAGGCATTTACTCATTTAAGAGCCCTGAATGTTCTCGTTGTGTCCGATTGTTATTCACATTTCAATTCGCGTTTCCAATTTACAAGCACCAAACCATCTCTTTGTGACCATTTGTCATCCACGTTCATTCCACGTTCCACAAACATCAAATCATTCAATCGAATCCAAAAGTCATTTAATCAAACAAGTACTTCTCTACCAATTACGCACGTCACAATATTTCTAATAGTCTACGATGATCACGGACTCTTTTATGCTACTATAGCCTTTACGACAATACTCCAACTATGCTAACGAAAAATTAATGGCACAGATACGTTCGACGAGTCGTACGATACGATCTTTCAAGCTTAGGAATGATTGTAAGATATCCTAATTTTCAGCTGAGCAGTCCGTATTCAAAAATTTATTAAAAATAGCATACTCAATATTTTTCAATGATTCCAATGCCAAAACATCACCAACTTACCCATCATTAAAATCCACAAGGACCCATAACCAATAGGGTCATTTAACTATAGCTAAACAAAGAAAAACGCTGCTCAGTGAGCTGTCCAGATTTTCAGATTACAAGGCAATCTTCTAAAAATCACTATAAATCGAGTGCTTAATAGTTTTGAGCGATTCCAATCCCAAAAGTTGCGCAATTGAACAAAGCTTAAAAGTCACGAAGGAACTCTTGTCAAATCTGCACTCCAAGGGTGGTTGAACAGGGATTTACCGAGGCTACACAAATCTGTCACGCAACATGACAGATTAACACACCTCCACTCAAACTATCATAAGTTTCTGTGTGCTAAGAGTTTTCAGACGATTCTAGTGGCAAATGAAAGCTAACTTCAAGACCTACGAACCGACATAAATTTTGCACAAAACGGACATCGGACGAGAAAGTTATTGCCATTCGAAGTGGGCTGAAACCCAGAAAACGAGACAGATTGCAGACCAGATTTCTAAAATCCACCGTTAATTCAATTCTCAACGGTTTCGGGTGATTCAAGAGGCATTAGAACGGGCTCTAAGTCTACTCTATTTCATATGAAGGAACCAAAATTCAATCATGAGTTTAAGAAGGCATAAAACCCCAAAAACGAGCCCTGTTTCTGCAGATTTTCGGAAATGGAACAAACAACCTCAAACAACGAAACAAAGCACGATCTAGGAACATAAACACCATATAAACGCATAACAAGCGTAAGAAATCCCTACCTCAAGGGTTTTGAGCAAAACCCGACCCTTTGACCAAGTCAACCGAGCTCCAACGAGGCCCGATCATGAATTTTCTTAGATATTCGGAAAGCCCGCGCTCCGTAGAACAACTTTAATTCTTGGTCTTTGTCCGGAATCATGCTTTAAGGTGTTGAGATTGAAGAGAGAAGAGAGAGGAGAAAATTTCGGAGGAGAGGAGGGAGAGACAGTGGGCCGAAGAGTGAGGGAGAGAAATGGGAGAAAAATTCTCCCTGGGAAAAGATAAAGGTGGGGGAGGGATCCCCTGCTTCTCGCGCCACACACTCACACGTGCACCTATCATATAATTACCATTATATCCTTCCATGAACACGCCGCACCGTAAATCCATACCGTCTATTTCGACAAGTTGTACGTTTACAAAAGAAAAAAAAAATGATCTCAAAAATACGGGTCTCTACAATGAGGACCTTATATGTGGACCTCCCCATTTCTCGCATTTCACGTTCGGATTTCGATAATCCGAGCCGCTCAATGTGTTCAGAACGTGATTTTAAATGTAATCGCGAGAAATCAGAAAAAAAAAATGATCGGGAATGGCTTGATTTGAGTAGTTTTTATTTGAACCGTTCGAGAAAAAATAAACAAAAACTGCTTGTATGAAACCCTTCCAGGCCTTTTTTTTTTCTGATTTCTAGCAGATATCCTTAAAATAACGTTCTAAACACATTGAGCGGTTCGAATTATCGAAATTCGATCGGGGAAGGGAGATCCACATTTTATTAAAATGAGGTGATCCTTATTGGAAGGATAATATATATATATACACACACACACACACACACACACACACACATATATACATACATACAGTGCCCTTCTAATGCGGACGCCTACATTTTCGATATATGCGAACTTCTTTTTTGACCTGTTGGATCTCATCCAACAGCTGGGATTTTAAAGAGGAACTCGCAGGTTTATAGAGCCGTGGATCGGGTAAAATCTTGTCCGCGGGTCATCCTGGCTGAGCAACCGGATCCAACAAAACCCCCAAACCCCTTATTTCACGCGTTCTCAACGCAGACGAAGAGAGAGAAGAAGAACAGAGGCGATGAACGACGACCCGTGGCTGAGAAGATGACGAACTTCTTCGATCGATTGAAGAAGAGGGCGACCCACGACCCCAAGGTCTCTCTCTCTCTCTCTCTCTCTCTCTCTCTCTCGATTTTCCCCAAAAATCTTAACTCGATTTTCTTCTCTCTCCAGTCAAAGACATACGAAGCTCTCTCTCGATCTGGTGAAGTAGAACATGAAAGACCACCAGATTAGGGCTCCATTTAAAGGTATCTTACTCTCTCGGTTTGGATCTTTTTTTCATTTTTTTTTCCAGAAAATGTAACGCAAAAAAAAAAAATGGTTTACAAGGAAAATTTGTATTTTATTTTTATTTGGAGTTAGGGTTTTTTTTTTAGAAAATTGGTTTGGATCTCTCGGTTTAGATCTTTTTTTATTATTCCATTTCTGTAAACTCTAAAGGCTAGCACTAACTTTTTCAGCTCAACCCATTTGATGATCTTTCAACTGTATGGAATTTCATCAGAAAAAAGGTAGGAACGTTTCAACCATTTTGATGTTCCCATAGGGATCAAAATATTGTACAATGAAAAGGGGTGACTCACAAGCTCAGTGGAGAATAGGAAGTTAGGGTTTCAAACCCTGGTATGCTAAATGTTACAGAAGAGGGTCGTTTCAAAAGTCGAATCTAGGTATTGAGGACATTCTTTCTAGTAAGCAACAGCAGCATTTAGTATGAAAATGGATCTGATTGGCACAACGAAATCGCAGACTTACAAGTCTGTTTGTTATTATTTTAATCAACGGGTATCTGTAATCTTAACGTGGGGAGATTAATAAGTATTTAATATTATAGAGCTCGTAATATAATTGAGATAAGGACGGGAGTGCAATTATAATTCTGTAGTGGGGTGAATTATAATTAGTGAAATAAGAAATAGAATCCTGGTGGGATTAGGTTTTCTTATTTACACTGGGAGCCCAGACTTATTACTCCTTAAGTCCCTATCGTAGCCCTATATATACACGTTATACTCTGTAGGTCAGGTTAAAAGTTTTTCTATTATTCACGAAATAGAGGCAGACTTAGAGAAAGCAAACAGATCACGAAAGAGTCCACACTCGGTTCGTGTTCTAGACGTGCATGGAATACGGTAGAAGATCATAAGGTACGGTCGAGTAGTATTCGTGTTTTATAGCAATGCGTGTTATAACAAATTCAACCAATGTTCGTATCGCAGGGAGTTATGATAAAACCCTAATTCCGCTTTGCAGGGTTTTTATAATTTTTGTTATCTAATCTGTACGTATCATTACTGAGTCTTGGGGATTCAGTTTCTCAACAAAGTCGAACCTGTCATTTCCAATGCATATGCTTAGAGTTTACAGAAATAGGAATAATAAAAAAAGATCCAAACCGAGAGATCCAAACCAATTTTCTAAAAAAAAAATATCCTAACTCCAAATAAAAATAAAATAAGGATTTTCGCTGTAAAACAATTTTTTTTTTTGCGTTACATTTTCTAAAAAACAAATGAAAAAAAGATCCAAACCGAAAGAGTAAGATACCTTCAAATAGAGCCCTAATCTGGTGGGCTTTCGTGTTCTACTTCACCAGATCGAGAGAGAGAGCTTCGTATGTCTTTGACTAGAGAGAGAAGAAAATTGAGTTAGGGTTTATAGGGAAGGGGGGGGAAGAGAGAGAGAGAGACCTTGTGGTCGTGGGTCGTCCTCTTCTTCGATTGATCGAAGAACTTCGTCGTCTTCTCAGTCGCGGGTCATCGTTCGTCGCCTCTGTTCTTCTTCTCTCTCTTCGTCCGCATTGAGAACGCGTGAAATGAGGGATTTGGGGGTTTTGTTGGATCCGACTACTCAACCCGAATGACCCGCGGACAAGATTTTACTCGACCCATGGCTCTATAAACCCACTAGTTCCTTTTTAAAATCCCAGCTATTGGATGAGATCCAACAGCTCAAAAAAGAAGTCCGCATATAAGGAAAATGCGGGCGTCCGCATTAGAAGGGCACTGTGTGTGTGTGTGTGTGTGTGTGTATATATATATATCAATGTTCTAAATGGCGCTTGGCGCTAGTAGGGCGGAGACCCACTTCCAAGCACCAAGCCGCCTAGGCGGCGCCAAGCATTTCGGCGTTTTTTTTTTTTAAATTTTATAAAATAAACCATTATCCAATCAAATTATATTCTATGTATCCATAATGCAAGTTCAAAGTTCTACATAACCATAATGCAAAGTTTAATGTTCAAACTTTAAAGTACAAACCTAAATGAAATTAAATAGTAGCAACTAGCAATTAAGTTGAATAAGACAATAAGTAGAAATAAACGAGATTGGAGTGTTGAATGGGGATGTAAATGTAATTGTAATATATATAGATATGATTTTGTAAAATTACATAATAAGCCCTTTTAGTTTTTGTACTTTTAATCCTAGCACTTTTATGTTAATAATATTCAATTTAAACCTCCAAAGACGCCGCCGAGCCCGCCAAGGTCCGCCAAGGCCGCCTAGGCGGCCGCCAAACCCCGCCAAATCTCCCTCGGCGCCAAATCAAACGCCAAGGGGTATTGGCGCGGCGGCGAGGTACCTCCAAGCACCTAGGCGGCCTCGACGGCCGCCATTTAGAACAGATATATATATATATTCATTACTAAGTTACTCAATACCCAATTACTATAAAGCTATTCTACTATCTAAATTATAGAGCTATTATATAATTGGTTTACTTACTGTTTATTCACAGATTCATTGTTGAATTTACTATTCATTACTATTCACGTACCATTATTCATTACTATTCATAGTACTGTTCACTACTGTTCACTCACGATTTATTACTGTTCACTCACTATTCATAGTATCAAAGCTTCGGTTCCCTCACCCTCTATCTTACTCTGACCCTCCATGTTCTTCCTACTTGTCCGTGCTTCTGCCCCCTCATTGGTATCAGAGCCAAGTAGGATATAGTTGAAGGATTAAACTCAAGTAATCTGTAAGTTGTCTTTACTCCTACTTAGTTTTCATTTAGTTTTTTAATCCTGCTGAAATTTTAGTTAGTATTTTAATTCAGTTGTCATCGGTCGACCACCTTATCCTCTGGCCACCTTAAGAAATCCGTAAAAGGTCCCCATGAGTAAGTCCCAGGGTAGGGCAGTGAAGGGGTTGGGAAAAAACTTAAGGTATGTGTTATGCAAGGTATGTGTCTATCATGATAATTTAGAATTAAAATATTAATTAAAAAATCTTTAGGGTTAAAATACTAAAAGAAGAATATGTAGGATTAAACACAATGAATAGATTATTTTAGTGTAGTTCTTCAGCCAGTTCTTCAATGGCTTCTCTATCTGAGTTAGCGGACATAGTCAACCAAGAAGAACATGAGTATCAAGATTTAGATACAGGATTAGGAAATTGGAATATATCCAAAATTCCAGTAAAAGAAATTTACAAGTCAAGTTTCTTAGATGATACTTTTCGTACTGACCAAGTTGCTAAAACAGCTGAACATGTTTATGCTATTACTAAACAAGATGAGCGATGTTCTCTCCTTAGTCAACAATCAGTCAAATGCCACCTCGAAAGAGGATATAATTATATCCATGTAGAATTAATACAGGTTGCAATTAAACCATTAACAAGAAGAAGATTAAATTCCTCAGTCTTATTATCTTTGAGAGACAGTAGATTCACAGTCTATAGTGATAGTCTACTAGGATTAATGGAGTCCAGCCTACATAATGGTCCAGTTTATTTTAACTGCTACCCCGATTTACCCATTAGTTTAAAGGATAAAAATATTTTGAAAGCATTAATTTTAAATATTCAAACTGTCGGAGCAATTACTCAAATACTAGAAGGTAGTCAGTCAATTGCATTAATATACCGTATTTACTATAAATGTATGAAAACTAATTTAAATATTCATGCATTAGTCAAAAGTCTCAAGGAAAAAACTGTATTTATACAAAGTAGCACAAATGCTAATGTACAAATACCCAAAACCATTTCCTGGAGTGATATCCAGTTACTAGCCAGTTGGCTTAGTGAAAATGAGAGTTTCCCACAGAAACTCCAAAATGACATAATTGATCTAGATTATATTCAACAATACCTAGATGGTACAGTTAAGATAAGTTTTGATTAACAAAGAGTAAACCCTCCTCTGAGAATCAGAGAATTAAGTAGATCCAATAGCTCAGTTGCTATTGATATGACAAATAGTTCAACTACTATGCCTAGAAAGGACAGAAATTTAATTGATCCTAGAATTAAGTTAAAGGGTGTTGAATCAAGTTCACAAATTAGTAAATCTTGCTATTCTACACAGTCAAAATTTGAGGATAAAGACACCTCTCAATGGTCTCCAACTCAAACAGATTTTGAAGAACCCATTGATAAAACTTTACTAGTTTTAAATAAAAATTTTGAAATAAATTTTGACAGATTATTTTCTGAATTCAAGTCAAAAGCAAATAAACAAAAAAGAAAAAATTATTTTGCTAAATATACATCTAGTAAACAAGATAAAATCTTAGCTTGTTAGGAAGCCTTCATGGAAGACTCAAGAGCTGAAGTGTTTTTTTTCGATTACTTGGAAAATTTTTACAAAAAAGTTAACACTATTACAAAAGTGAAAAAGAAAAAGTCGGACCAGCCTGTTACAACCTCTAGCCACCCTCCTTTGGATTCAATAACTATTTGTGATACCTCACCATCTAACAATAGTAAATTGGAAATCAAAGAATTTAAAAAAATAAATGTAATTACTAAAAACTTACCAGAAGAAGAATTATTAATCGACTTAATCAATAAAATAGATGATTCTGAGTTAAGGCAAAAATTTATTAGTCGCCTTAAGCAAATTTTACTTCAAAGATCTCATTCCACTATATCATTAGAAAATTCTGGTAAAAGATTGAATAAAGTCTGCACAGACATCGCTTTGCAAGATTTAAAGCAGGAAGCTAATCTTATTAAAAAAGATACTACCAAACTAAATAAGTCTCAATTTAGTAAAGAAATTACCACAATTTCTAAAAATAATCAAATATCTGATCAACAAGAATACTACCAACAATGATATGCCAATGTAAAATTAATAATTCATGATTATGAAAGTGAAGTCCCTGCCCTCATTGACACAGGAGCAGACTTAAATTGTATTCAAGAAGGTATAGTACCTACTATGTACTATCACAAAACAATAGGATAGTTGAGTTCTGCTAACGGTAGCAAAATGGTAATTAATTACAAGTTGCTCAAAGTCCATGTTTGTTAAGATAAAGTTAGTTTTAGAACTTCTTTTGTTCTAGTTCAAGATTTATCTGACAGAGTAATTCTGGGCGCCCATTTTATCTATTTACTTTATCCTTTTACAACTACTGAAGAAGGAATTACTACTAAACCTTTTAGTCAACAAGTAATGTTCAAATTCTTAACACCACCAGAACAAAGAAAGTTGAAACAATTAATATTACCACCTACTTATAAAATAGGTCAAAAAATGAACCAATTAAAATTTTTACAGGAAGAAATTAGATACAAAAAAATTGAAAACCAACTCACCAATAAACTCCTTAGTTAACAAATTGAAAATTTTAATAAAAGATTAAAAGAGGAAGTTTGTTCTAATCTTCCCAGTGCTTTTTGGCATAGAAAAAAGCATATAGTAACTCTGTCATACATAAAAAACTTTAATGAAACCCAAATCCCAACAAAGTCAAGGCCTATCCAAATGAACCCTGAAGTTATGGAAACCTACAAAAAAGAAATAAATGATTTACTTAATAACAATATTATTAGAAAAAGTAAATCACCATGGTCATGTCCAGCTTTTTATGTTAATAAAAATGCTGAAAAAGAAAGAGGCGTACCACGGTTAGTCATAAATTATAAACCATTAAACACAATATTAGAATGGATCAGGTATCCAATTCCAAATAAAAAAGATTTAATTAATAGATTAAGTAAAGCAGTAATCTTTTCAAAATTTGATTTAAAAAGTGGATTTTGGCAAATCGAGTTACACCCCAATGATAGATATAAGACAGCTTTTACCACCCCCTTTGGCCATTATGAATGGAATGTAATGCCTTTCGAATTAAAAAATACCCCAAGTGAATTTCAAAATATAATGAACGAAAAATTAACCAATTCAGTCATTTCATTATCGTATATATAGATGATGTTCTCATCTTTTCTAACTCAATTGAAGAGCATTGGAAACATTTAGAATCATTCATTAAAACTATTAAACATAATGGATTAGTCATTTCTGCTCCCAAGATTAAATTATTCCAAACAAAAATAAGATTTCTAAGATATGATATTCATCAATCAACTATAGTACCAATCAGTAGAGCAATTCAATTTGCTGATAAATTTCCAGATGAAATTCTTGACAAAAATCAATTACAAAGATTTTTAGGATCCCTAAATTATATAGCAGAATTTTATAAGGACCTTAGGAAAACTTTTCAGCCTCTATTTGAGCGTTTAAGGGACAATCCCCCTCCTTGATCACCAGCACACATCTCCATAGTCAAGCAAGTCAAAGCATATGTAAAAACATTACCATGTCTAGGTATTCCTACAGTCAATTCTTTTAAGATTATTCAAACTGATGCTTCTGATATAGGATATGGTGGTATCCTCCTACAAAAAGTCAATCCTACTTCCTCTGAGCAAATTGTTCGATTCCATTCTGGTCTATGGAATAAAGCATAGAGCAATTACAGTACTATTAAAAAAGAAATTTTATCATTAGTTTTATGTGTTTCAAAATCTCAAGATGATAGATTAAACCAAAAGTTTCTAGTCAGAATTGATTGCAAAAGTGCAAAATATGTTTTAGAAAAAGATGTTAAAAATATAGCTAGTAAACAAAAGTTTGCTAGATGGTAGTCAATTTTAAGTATTTTTGATTTTGATTTTGAATATATTAAAGGATATCAGAATTCTGTTCCTGATTTTCTTACTATAGAATTTTTATTTAGCACGACATAAAATTAATTTTAGCTATCAAAAATTGTTTTCTCAGCAGCATTCATTATAGTTAACATTAAATTCATTTGCAGTCTAGCTATGGCGGAGAAAAACAAGAAACCTACTTCCAATACAAAAAACCAACTTGCACTTCCCCCACTTCCCCCAGCTGATTGCTGAAATAGGTACTAGGTTCTTGGGCAAGTCCCCAAGCACTAGTACATGCTCCCTCACCAAGTCACAATAGTACACCACCCAATTTCAACCCCAACCTTTATGTTGATCCCTTTTCCTCAACTCAAACTATTCAACCTAATCAACACAAATTCCCTTACCCAGTAAGAACTACAGAATATGTTCTTAAATCAGTCACCACTAATCTGTTCTCCATTGAACCAGTCCACAAAAATATTCAAAACCCAGTTGAATTAGTCAAAGCCTTTTTTCCTCCAGGATGACATTTCATCCCTGCTCACCCAGATAAAAACCTTTCCTTTTACAAAGACATCCTTTTTCACCATAAATCAATTTTGATAAAATCCATTAATGACAGAGTCAATCCAAATAAAGTCATTTACCATTCACTCTATATTCACAACATAGTCAGCCTGGATGAATGGGGGCCACCCATCATTGCTCCGAAATCTTCCAGAACATCCCATTCAATATAATTATTACGATTATATTGATTCATGGTTCAAAGTCGTCCTCCATGAGAATGAGCTTTTTACTCACTCCTGGTTCTTTTTGTTTGATCATAAATTTAAATCAGTAATTCCATCTTGGTTCTCCCGATGGTGGCACCAAAATGGAGCCATTCCTAACATCTTACCCAGTGAACTCATGGACCAAGTCAACTACTTTTCCACTCTGTACCCAGTAAATAGTCACACTAGTCAATTTCCAGTTCTATTACTATTTATGGCAAAATATAAAGTTCCATGGATCTTCAAATGGCGATATGGTATCAATAACACAACAGTCCATCGCCAGTATTTAGTAAAATGGTGGGATGCATACAAGCATCAACGTGTTATTGATCAAGTCAAAGAAGAATTTTCAGTCAAAGTTTCAACACCAGTCAAGATTCCAGCTACACAGATTCAACCAAATTCACCTACATTCTCCACTATTAGACTTGGAAGTCCAACACCAAGCTCTTCCAAACCCTCGAAATCCAAGTAAAAAACCAAGTGCTCCCAATTATTGATGATAGCATAACAACTAATTGCTCAAGCTAGTCAAGAAGAAGATGATACATCATCTGAAAAGTCAGCTACAGCAACATCTCACAAGAACCCATGTGGATCAGCTATCCAAGATGCCCAGGACCCATTTGCCTGAGGTCATCGTTTCTACTTTTGGCCCCACAGCACCGAAAGTAGAAACAATCAAAAGAAGTAATCATTTCTACTTTTGGCCCCACCAGCACCGAAAGTAGAAAACAGTAACCCACTTTATGTACTGTATTCACTTTAGTCACATGATTGTATTGTTCAAAACTTGTAGTTTCTCTGGTCCTTATTCTATAGAAGGATCCAAGAGCAATAAGAGAGCAGGAGGAATTAGAGAGAGAGAAAAATTCTCCATTTACTTCCTTCGTAATAACCCCAGTTAAATGTTGAGTATCAACATATTCCAGCTCCCTTTGTAAACCACCACCAGTAAACCAGTAAACCATTCATATACTGTTTCTGATTCAGCAATTGAAATCAGATTGCTTTTAGTAAGTAATTCATTCATTAATTTTGTTCATTACTAAGTTACTCAATACCCAATTACTATAAAGCTATTCTATAATCTAAATTATAGAGCTATTATATAATTGGTTTACTTACTGTTTATTCACAGATTCATTGTTGAATTTACTATTCATTACTATTCACGTACAACTGTTCATTACTATTCATAGTACTATTCACTACTGTTCACTCACTATTCATAGTACTATTTACAATTGCTTTTACTGTGCTAAATTGATTCTTCTCCCTAATAAATATCTCGGTTCCCTCTCCATTTCCACACCTTCTATCTTACTCTGACCCTCCATGTTCTTCCCAATTGTCTGTGCTTCCGCCCCCTCAGATAAATCTTGAACTAGAATAAAAGAAGTCCTAAAACAAATTTTATCTTGACAAACATGGACTTTGGGCAATTTGTAATTAATTACCATTTTGCTACCGTTAGCAGAACTCAACTGTTCTGTTGTTTTGTGATAGTACATAGTAGGTACTATACCTTCTTGAATACAATTTAAGTCTGCTCCTGTGTCAATGAGGGCAGGGACTTCAATTTCATAATCATGGATTATTAATTTTACATTGGCATACCATTGTTGGTAGTATTCTTGTTGATCAGATGTTTGATTATTTTTAG
The DNA here is from genome assembly GCA_019656275.1 of Rhododendron kiyosumense. Taxonomy (NCBI): domain Eukaryota; kingdom Viridiplantae; phylum Streptophyta; class Magnoliopsida; order Ericales; family Ericaceae; genus Rhododendron; species Rhododendron kiyosumense. The sequence continues at coordinate 1,438,128 of BPLS01000189.1, read as the reverse complement.
GAATTGTGGTAATTTCTTTACTAAATTGAGACTTATTTAGTTTGGTAATATCTTTTTTAATAAGATTAGCTTCCTGCTTTAAATCTTGCAAAGTGATATCCGTGTGGACTTTGTTCAATCTTTTACCAAAATTTTCTAATGATATAGTGGAATGAGATCTTTGAAGTAAAATTTGCTTAAGGCGACCAATATATTTTTGCTTTAACTCAGAATCATCTATTTTACTGATTAGGTCAATTAATAATTCTTCTTCTGGTAAGTTTTTAGTAATTACATTTATTTTTTTAAATTCTTTGATTTCCAATTTACTATTGTTAGATGGTGAGGTATCACCAATAGTTATTGAATCCAAAGGAGGGTGACTAGAGGTTGTAACAGGCTGGTCCGACTTTTTCTTTTTCACTTTTGTAATAGTGTTAAACTTTTTTGTAAAAATTTTCCAAGTAATCGAAAAAATAAATTTCAGCTTTTGAGTCTTCCATGAAGGCTTCCCAACGAGCTAAGATTTATCTTGTTTAATAGATGTATATTTAGCAAAATAATTTTTTCTTTTTTATTTATTTGCTTTTGACTTGAATTCAGAAAATAATCTGTCAAAATTTATTTCAAAATCTTTATTTAAAACTAGTAAAGTTTTATCAATGGGTTCTTCAAAATCTGTTTGAGTTGGAGACCCTTGAGAGGTGTCTTTATCCTCAAATTTTGACTGTGTAGAATAACAAGATTTACTAATTTGTGAACTTGATTCAACACCCTTTAACTTAATACTGGGATCAATTAAATTTCTGTCATTTCTAGGCATAGTAGTTGAACTATTTGTCCTATCAATAGCGACTGAGCTATTGGATCTACTTAATTCTCTGATTTTCAGAGGAGGGTTTACTCTTTGTTGATCAAAATTTATCCTAACTGTACCATCTAGGTATTGTTGAATATAATCTAGATCAATTATGTCATTTTGGAGTTTCTGTGGGAAACTCTCATTTTCACTAAGCCAATTGGCTGGTAACTGGATATCACTCCAGGAAATGGTTTTGGGTACTTATACATTAGCATTTGTGCTACTTTGTATAAGTACAGTTTTATTCTTGGGACTTTTAACTAATGCATGAATATTTAAATTAGTTTTCATACATTTATAATAAATACGGTATATTAATGCAATTGACTGACTACCTTTAAGCATTTGAGTAATTGCTCCGGCAGTTTGAATATTTAAAGTTAATGCTTTCAAAATATTTTTATCCTTTAAACTAAGGGGTAAATCGGGGTAACAGTTAAAATAAACTGGACCATTATGTAGGCTTGACTCCATTAATCCTATTAGACTATCACTATAGACTGTGAATCTACTGTCTCTCAAAGATAATAAGACTGAAGAATTTAATCCTCTTCTTGTTAATGGTTTAATTGCAACCTGTATTAATCCTACATGGATTACTTACTTGGTGAGGGAGCATGTACTAGTGCAGAGCTGTAACTAGTTTTGGGGACTTCCCCAAGAACCTGGTACCTATTTCCGCAATCAGCTGGGGGAAGCGCAAGTTGGTTTTTTGTAGTGGAAGTAGGTTTCTTGTTTTTCTCCGCCATGACTAGACTGCAAATGAATTTAATGTTAACTATAATGAATGCTGCTGAGAAAACAATTTTTGATAGCTGAAATTAATTTTATGTCGTGCTAAATAAAAATTCTCTAGTAAGAAAATCAGGAACAGAATTTGATCTCCTTTAATATATATATATATATATATATACACACACACACACACACACACACACGGGGCGGTTCTGGGAACCCTTAAAAAAACACCCCCAAGTTTTCAATCTAATTTTGATGATCTGAGCCGCTCAATGTAATCAGAATGTGATTTTAAGGGTACCCGTGAGAAGAAGCAAAAAAAAAAATGACCGGAAAGGGCTTCATCCGAACAGTTTTTTATTGAACTTTATTGAACGGTTAAAAAAAAAACTGCTCAAATCAAGTCCTTCCCGGTTAGTTTTTTTGCCAGTTCTCGCGAGTACCCTTAAAATAACGTTCTGAACACATTGAGTGGCTCGAATCATCAAAATTTGATCGGGAACTATGAGATTAAGATTTGAAGGATTTTTTTAAGGGTCCTTGAAATCACCCTGATATATATATCTAATAAAATCTAATAAAATACAAGGGTGTTTAAGAATATTCTTTTAAAATATTCCATCTCAATGGTTCAGATTTCTTCCTGACATAGGTTTTATCTACCCATACAAACAAATCCAACGGTTCAGATTTCTTCACCTTTCACATACAAACCAATAGCAGTTTAGTAAATAAATGGAAGACTTGAGGGCTGAGATTGAAACAAATCCAAGGTCAGCATTGATTTGGGTTCAAAATTTGAAATAGAGAATTAATTTTGAACTCCCATCCCCACGTGCACGTTAATTAAAATGAGTCTCTAAGATTCATATTGTAAAAAAACCTATCACATTAATAAATTAGATGGGTTTGAATTGAATAGTTGGTTAGGAGGATTTTAATTCTGGGTGGCCGGAGGAGGGATCATTGCACCACTGCTTTTCTTCGATGTTTTTACACCAAAGAATGCATTGAAACTGAAGAGGCAGTTTTCCTCTATGGATTGACCCCACCCTCTTTAATTTGGTAATATATTCTCTCTTTTTCTTTTCTATTTTTACTGTCTTCATAATTTAATAGCAATACCGATAAATTAAAAAAATATGAGAACTGACTGGTGACTGGTGTGCATCTGCTCTTATGTTATTAAATGCAAAACATTGGCTGGTGTGCTCATATCTACTCTTATGTTTTTAAATGCAGAGCACTGTTTGGTGTGCTTAGATTTTTTCTAATTTCGTTGATGCAGAGCACTAGCTAATGTGCTATTTGGTTTTAACTTTTTACTTGGTATCCATAAACAAATTGATAGTTCTTTGTAGCTAGCTTAAATGTATAATTGGGAGAGTACCGTAAGTACAGATAATTCTCTTTCGTGCCACTAAGAAGAGAGTGTTTGAGCCACTAGCTAGAAAGTGCCGTAGGCCAATTCCAACAGGAGTGTATAGTGCCGTAGGCACGGACAAACACTAGTGTGTGTGTGTATATATATAATTTTTGGGGAAAAAAATGAATATGCATATATGCTATTCTACATATTTGTCGCAGAGTATTGGCCTTGAACACCACGTAATCATCTTCAAGGAATCCGACCACAACACCTATATTCAATATATTTAGCCCATTAACCGACTATGAACATTTGAACCCAAAGCATTGAACCTTTTATTTTCTGGGCGAGAATTCAACAGGTACCTGACAAATTTGTGCTTTGCCAGAATGAATCATCAATCCAATTAGCAGTAAGATACAAGAAATAAAATATAAGAGGGCACACATTACACTACCAATAACTATGAGCTCATTGCAATTCTACAAGCCTTAAGGTGGGCATCCTTTTCACAACCCTCCAACTCAGTTGATCATAAATGGCTGGGCCGCCTTTTCCCAGCATCCGTTCTCAATCTCTTCACTGGATTCGCCCAACTCACTTCCCCAGCACCAGCACCACCACCCACCACCTGTTGAGGTGGTTGATTGGTAGGTCGCTGACTCGATCTTGTCTCCCTCCTCGTCGGCCCTGGTCCTGGCCCCGGATTCCAAATATTGTGACTGATGCTTGGAGGTGAAACAGGCCCCGGTGACCCATTCCCTGGCTTCGACATACACTTTTCCCTCTCGTTTCTCTTCTTTTTGCAAATTACAAGCTCCCCTGGATGAGTTAATAATCGCGGATCATCCTTCTGAGGGACATGGATTCGAGTTTTTTTGTCTTCAATGTTAGAAACAGGCCCCCGTGATAGGGGCCTCTGGGGAGGACTTGGATTGGGATCTACCTCCTTTATCAGTTTGGGTGGTTTGCTTGGGCCAGCAACTTCCTGTCTTAAAGATGAAGCAGATGTGGAGGTAGCTACTGGGCTAGAGAAAGAGAGTGCGTTTTTAGCTTCTTGGAAATCAGTGTCCGAGAATGCAATATTTAGGATTTTGAAGAAGAGATCATGAACCTTCTTTGCTTCAGTTCTCACCTGTTCAATTTAGTCGTACAGTCAGCAAAACTGAGAGGAAGATAGATGCAACTCTCATAACTTTGTCCATAACCCAGGAGCAATCGTGATAAATAACAGTAAAAGGCAGCAATTAGGAAGCCATTATTTACTTTCCGGGAGATAGAGAGAACTTCTGTGTGGCATTCTATACGTCAAGCTCTACAAGATACCTACATCTTATACCAAAATTTGTGTGATAAAAGTTCTAATATTGCACATGTTTTCTCTAGAAATCCAGCCTAATATGCCCAAAAATACTGGTGTAAAAAAGGGAAATTTGGGGATTTCGAACCTAGCAAGGTATTTACAGTGCAGAAAACAAAAAAAGGTTGGCATCATACATATCTTGCATAGATATCATCATGATTTGTTTATCTATCACCAACCAAACAGCACAAAAGGCAATTCTTTTCATAAGAATTTGGAAGCAAATGGTGGGGGTGTGTGTGCGTAGGAAACCCGAACATCAAAACAACTACTTCTTGACCAGTTCAGGGCATTCTAGTGCTACACAACAACAAAACCCATGTAGTCCCCAATCATTGGGGGTATGGGCGGGGAAAAATTGGAGACAGATCTAACCTTTGGCAATATGCATAAAGTGGCTGCTATCAGAATACCAATGAAACAGTTGCTCTCCTAGTCTAGTGCTACAAAATCCAATTTCCAACCTACAGCTACTTGGGTTTAGCATTTCACGTGCTTTGAGGCCATGATCTACAGTGCAAAGAACTTGCAATAAAGAGTAGCACAAATGACATTTTGAAGGAAATTTTCAAAAAACGCTATTCTCATAATTTCTCTCTTAGACAAAGGGAGCCTGAATCTAGAAAGGACTTGAAAGGTAACTGAATGCAATGGTATGCTCAAGAAAGCATGTGAACTTCACATACCAATACCATTAAAGTAGTCTAGAAGCATCAATTACACCTGATTTTACACTTTCATACAAAATGCTGCTCTGGTAGTCGTAGTATGAACTTATACATATAGGGGCGTACCCAGTAGAAAACACACTTCATTCAATTATTTTCTGCGAAAAGGCACCTTAAAAAATTCATTAGAAAACATTCTTCTTCAATATCTATCCAGTCACAGCCTTCATAAAATTCTGAAGGAGAAGCAACAATTACCTTGAGCAAGGAAGTAAAAGACAACATAAGCAACCATACCTGCTGCGAGAATCCAAAATACTGCATTGCACTCTTTAACATAAACTGCACATCAAACACAAGTTCCATCACTCCATTATATTCGAATCGCTCAACACGCTGACCAATCTTTTGCAGATCCAAAAGACTATTTGCAGCCCCACTCAGGTAAACAGAGTTTTCAATCCTCTTCCACAAATCTGTTAGCAGAGGTACGATTTCATGACCTTCCTTGTCTATTTTCCTTTGGAACCTGCTGATTACAGTCTTGCACTGCAAACATGAAGACCATATGTTATGTTACATTTCATCACAATACACAGAGAAACTCTGGTACGCAAAGATTGCTCATGTCTATAGATGTATATACGCAGGATACTAATGTTTAAGACGGAAATCAAAACAAAAATCCCCATAGCCTGGTGTAAAGCTAAGCATGCCCCCAGCATATAGGCGCGGAGCTGGGATTTCTATGTGCTGGGGTCAAAACATACAATCATAAATGGGCAACACTCCAATTTTATTAGGTAAGGAAATTTTCTAAATTTTTAGGGCCAAAGTATAAAAATAATTTCAAATTGTGTAATAAATAGTAATACTGGAGGCCTGGAGTGTGTTATTAGTCAGCGGATTTAGGTGACCCTACTTGCCACCTTGTAGCTCCGCCCATACTTGCCACCTTGTAGCTCCGCCCATGGTAGCAATCACTAATACTACCAGATTGTCTGAACATTTGTATTAAGAATGAAAGGCACAATTTTCCATATGGCTTTAATCATCAGTAAACCTTGACTCCGAATATGATCCGCTATCACTTATTATATACAGCACAAAATTCAGTTACACAAGTCAATTTTTCCCATACAAAACTCTTCTGTAGACAAAATTGAGATATTAAATATCCTACTCAGCTATGCTTCCCTGAGAAATCGACAGAGAGCTCACACATCATAAACATCATGCAATATTAAATGGAGGCATCAATTTGAGATGGACAAATACCCCTCCCAGTAAAAAAGAAACGGAAGAGGACTAACAAATAATCAAATAGCCAAAGAAATAAATCAACGATAAGATTAAGCTTCATCAATTGATAAAAAGGACAAAGATATCACCTAATGCTGAAAAAGAGCTTCATAAACAGCTAGGCAAGTGGGAAAGGGACTTGAGCTAAGTCACCAATTGTCCCAAAAGTTAAGCTGTTGGAAATGGACCCAACAACGCATATGAAGCTATCCAACTTCTTCCCTCACATGCAACCCCATCTTGTATGTGGAAATGCAAACATTCATGCATAGAATGGAGGAGAATGCAAACAATAAACAAATGCAAATGGAGAGACTTAAAATTAAGACCTTCTAGAACCAGCAATCTGAGACCATATTAAGTTGGCAACTGTCCCCACAGCTAAAGTTGTTAAAAAATTGCCCAACAATGCATATCAATATCCAACAACTTGGTGTGCAGTGGTTGGCAAAAAGATACACAGATTGACACAAACTGTCAAGGAAGTAGGCACGAACAAAAGTAAGACACAATGCATACCAAACACATATAGGTTTACCACTTCCAAATCCAGAACTGGAACACAACAGAAGCATAGCGTGTCCAGCAATACATACCCTTCTTTGAATGACATCAGACATCTTACTTCCACCAATTGAAGTCCCACTAGTGTTCATAACTTTACCATCCCAACTTTCCCTAGAATGTTGAGCAGCGTCTTCTGAAGGGGCAGATGCAGAATTTAACCCAATTGATCTCAGTGAAGCACGTGCATTTGATGTACTTGTGATTCTCGTCAAAGGCATACTCTGCCTACTTTTCAACGATGAATCATAATGATCAGGCTTAATAGCCTTGGGCTCTCCCAGTACTTTGAGCCCAGGATGATTCCGAAAATGTGGTTCATATTTATAGTCAGCTTGAGATGGTAACTGAGACACATTCCCACCATGGAGAGATGGTTTCTCAATGGAGAATTTCCTTTTCGTCCCTTCCATGGTATGACGTGAACGAACCCTAATACTACGCTTCCGTTTTATTTTGGGTGGCAAAACCTGCTCACCATCACCTTCATCACAATACTGAATACCACTTCTAGATTGCTGGAGGACCGGATGAGAGTCTCCAGACATAACAATTTCACCTTCCTCTAACTCTTCAGACTGTCAGAATTAATCCAGAAAAAGTGTTAGACAGCTGGCACAAACTGATGACTCCAACGATAAAGCACTACTTTATAGAATGATTTGAAACCTACATCATGTGGAACCCGGATGGTTCCGGTATGAGAAATGGGAACGAGAACATGACACACCACATGTCCTAATTCTGGTATGGTAAGGGTAGGCTTCTACAGATGACAATACAAGAATTTACTTGTTTAAAGACAAAACACTTATAGAATGATTATGATCACTTTTGCGCATCTTTCTTGCTAAACTCCACTCCCTCTCTCTAGATTTTTAGTTAGTTATGTTTAATTGAGGTCAAAGAAATATGGAAATAAATCAAGAAACACGGAGATCGTTAAAAGCCTTGTTTTGAAACGTCAGTGTACACTATACACCAATCCGGAACATGCATTCCAGTACGTATCTTGATTAGGTATTAGTGTTTTCTGGTACCACTAGGCAAAACATACCAGTCTTTTAGAAAGAGAACTTGGCCTGCCATCTAATGCAGAAAGTGACCCGAATTTCTGAGAAGATATAGAAGGCAAGACCACCTGTGGTGGCATTTTTTGACTGTCCAAAGACGATCCTGATGAACCAGCTTCTTCAACTAATTTATCGTTTCTTGTGCTTTCCTGTTCTGATTGATTGTTGTTATTCGGAGGTTCCCCAATGGCGCCACTAAATTCTACATCCTCATATTCGCCAATTTCTCCCTCTTCCTCCTGCCCAACATACCCATTCCTCTCTTCAGAACTACCTCCCGAGAATTCCCCATTCTCCACTTCCAGCTCCCTGTAACTAGGTAACTTGTTTTTACCCGTAGAACATCCCCACTTTTTCCCAATTATATCAGAAGCCACTTCACTTGATTCTATGGCAATACTACCTCCTAATAAGGTTTTCTTTGATGGCTTTTTGGACAAACTAGCAATAGTAGCATTCACTTCTCTAGTGCCAACACGAAGCCACTGGGGTACCTGGCCATAACTTGTCATCTCCTCAGTCCAGTCAAAAACTTCATCCATTTGATCAAAGAGCTCTACTTCTTCTTCGCTTCTAGAAATCATTCGGTTTACTTCCAGCAGCGATGGGACATTATGCACAGTTTCTTGATATCTTTCCTCATCATGCAACAATGTCTCCAAAGTCAAACGCCGCTCTTCATGCGTAGTCCTCTGGTCAAACCGCCCTGCATTAATAACCTCATCTGCCATATCAATCTTATACTGTTGGATATTATTGCGTATGAGCCCCTCAATGGATCCAATATACCGATCCTTACCCACCAGGTCATCCTCTGAATCACTTAAACCACCGCTTTGAAATTCATCCTCTTTCTGATGGCTTGCGATTTTGTCAACTACTGCTTCCATATAAATAACTTTCACTTCTCTTGTCTGTCCAATGCGGTGGGCCCTAGCAACGGCCTGTTCCTCATTCTTAGGGTTTGGATCTGGATCATATATGATGACTGTGTCAGCGGTCTGAAGATTTAAACCCCGTCCAGCGGCACGAATGCTAAGCAAAAAGATGAAGCAGTCAGTATTAGGGCTACTAAAATCAATTATAGCCGATTCACGGTCTTCTAAACTAGTTGTCCCATCAATCCGCCTGTAAACAAGTCTACGCCACTGCAGATATTCCTCTAATAGATCAAGAAGTTTTGTCATTGTACTGAAGAGCAGCACTCTGTGCCCTGTTCTCTGAAGCTTTATGAGGATCCTGTCTAGAACCCACAATTTCCCACATGACCTAACAAGGAAATCCTTAGAGAAGTTGTTGAAATAAGGGTAATTGAGCAAGGGATGATTGCAAGTCTTCCGGAGCTCCATACATCTATTGTTTAGAGGTTTATATGTTTTAGCCTGGTAAGATGGATTTTTTTGAACCCTGCGCTCCTCATCCTCAGGATCAACTCGAAGAGTGCCCGTCGATTTAATCCAATCGTAAATGGAACTCTGGATAGCTGACATCCTACACCTTAGAACAATGGAGACCTACAATCAAAAAGTTCTTTTAGAAATTATCCACCGCGAATTGCCTTCTATCTAGTGACCACAAAAGTAACAATGGCTTCCTAATGAGTACTACAATAGCATACCTTGGGTGGAAGTGAGCCTTCCACATCTTCGACGCGACGTCGGAGCATAAAAGGCTCCAGAATTTGATGAAGTCGGTGGATAATGATAACCTTCTTCTCTGTCTCAAGCCAGTCATCCTCTGTATTATGTGTGGGACCATCCTTCTGAAAAGGTTGCGAGAACCAATCATGAAATGCTTTCCGGTTATCAAAAACTTCAGGAAGGAGTAGATTTAGAAGCGACCAGAGTTCTTTAAGATCATTCTGCAGAAAATGTAAATAAATCATTCCATGCTCATTTCCAACTTGAAATCAATTAAATGAGAGAACAAAGGAGAAAAGAAAAGAATAGCAGACAGGACGTATTTTCCGTATATGCTTCTTGTTATTATCAAACTTGTGTATGCATTAAGTCATAGCTAGCAATATTTGTGTATTACAGACCTTGCAGCACTTTTTTGTTTATAGGTCATAGGCCTGGAAGGATCTCAACAAGCAGAGACCTTTTTGAACATTTACTACCTCAGCACATCAAATAACTGAGTATCAATTCCAACATTTCAAAAATAATCACATTCACAATCCTAGTATAAATTTCTCTCCAGACACCTGTAACAAATGCTACCATATACTGGATTTGCCAAGATTTTAAACTATCCCAAAAGGACTTTTATTCAGCGGACACTGGTGTGAGGTTCCAATAAAAAAATCAAGTTATATTGGTTGTTTTACATGGAAGGGATGCTCCACTCAACCCTACCCTTGAACAACACATCATATGACAAAGATTAGCAACAAATTATACAAATGCAGACTACAGAGGTATATGCAGATATCTGCTCACATTCAATGACTGTAATAGCCCATTTCCAATATGACTCCAAGCAATAATAATAAAAGAACTCCCAAAAAGCCCTTCAAGCCCATCACTTATTGTTTAGTTGGTAGGTTCCAACATAATGACTCCGTCACAGCTAGCCCTAAGCCAAGCCTGATTTTAAGTTACCAAACGTCAAAAGAGCCTTAAGTTGTTAGAAAAAGGAAAGAAAAGCGAAGGAAAGTTACTAACGAGCCTAGGAGGCAAACCAATGAAAGGAAGTTCTTGCAGTGTTACTATACTCTGCCAAGCCTCCAAGGCCAACTGCTATTCAAGGAGGAACGATCCAGTTAGAACTAAGATCTTGAAAGCCCACCTCCATTTTTATTCCCTTTCCAGGCAATCAATCAAAGCATTCTAATCCACCTGGCACCGATTAATCCCATTCTAGCGGGGAACAACCTCGATCCCGAGAAGCCGCATCCGAAACGGTTAGATCCGATCTATCTGATTCCTCCAAGGCTTGAGTCTGAGATAGGGGATGAAAAATCCATTTCTTTTTCCCTATTTTATACAGCAATTCATAGAAGTAAGATCATGCAAAGGCTAGGGCGTCAATCTGAATCTAACCTAGAATAAATGGATTCTTGAGAAGAACCATTTCATGAGAGAAGTTCAGTCTGCCGCATTGACTAGTCCCATCATCGTTGGTTAGTCACATAATGTGGAAAAGAACCTGTGATAAGTGATCCAGCTAAGTAAGATACTAAAGATAGCTCCATGATTTTAAATAAACTTCCTCACATACTAAATAGGAGGACCTGTCCTTGGTTGATTTTACCCATAGAGTGAACTACATTGGAAGGAAGGAGATTAACTCCTAGCTTGAGAGCAGGATTGGCTAAGGCACAAGATCTCCTTTTCTTTTTTCTAAGATAGCGAGCGAGGTTGAGCAAAGAAAGTGGTAATCTCATATTGAGCTTAGGAAGTAGTTGACATACCCACAGCGCAGGGAAAGCCATCTAGAAAGCATCGAGTTGCCTAAAAGAAAATTTCCTTTATTGCTCTTGTCTTGCTTTCCTTTGCAAAGACTAGTAGCTTTAACCTGCATTCGTTCTTAGCTCTAGTAGCATTAATTTGTTTTTCGCTTTTTAAGAACATTCTTATCTGACTTTTGAGCAACCCCTTGCTTGAAAGCAGAAGAGAGGTAACTCCCTTTTTAGTTATACATGAACTAGAAAGATTAGAAGTTGCTGATCAATGTAGTACGGACACGGATACGGACATGGACACGGGACACGGGAATTCTAAAAAAATGGGGATACAGACACAGCGGGGACACGCTATGTGTATAAATAAATAAAATATATATTATCATTCATAATTTTTTTTTATGAACCATCATTGTATATGAGTAATTTCACTAATTGTATAATTTTTTTTGCAAAGGCATAATTACAGTTGACTCCAATTTTTTGAATAATTTCATGTTAACCCCCCCAAAATTAAAAATATTACATTTTGACCCCAACCGTGTCCCCAGCTGTGTCCCTGGCGTGTCCCCAACCGTGTCCCCCGCGTGTCCCCTATCAAAAAATAATAAAAATTATTGGACACGCCACATGGCTTATCCAATACGTGTCCCCGTGTCCAATACGTGGATACGGCGCCCTTTTGGAGTGTTGGTGCTTCATAGTTGTTAATCAAGAGAAGTCCCAAAGAAAAGCCCAAAGACAGCTATTATCGCGCATTCTTTGTTGCGACTTATCTGATATAGGGATAATATACGCTGCTACCATATAAAGCAGCCATTAGGAAAAGAAAAAAGGTAATGGCTTTGTTTGGTTTAACTTTTCGAAAGTTATTTTTGAGAGTTAAAGTGGTAATGAGTGGAGAGAGATAGAGAGAAAGATTTATTGAAAACTGTGCCGAAAGTTAAAAATAACTTTCAAAATGTTCAACCAATCGGAGTGAATGTAACTCCATTCTTTCTTGGACCCGATGCAGTGCTTACAATAGCCTGCCCATATGAGTTCCTTTGTACCAGAAGAGTACTCACTCTCGGAAGGAAAGAGAGCACAAAGCACAAGTATGTGAATGTAGATATTGCCTGGTAGGCCCGATAATAGTGGACTTTCAAGAAAGACCAGCGCCCGACTTATTGCATTAGCGAATCAAGCTTTTAATGTACCTCTAATGGACTCAAGTCATTTCAATCTTTTTTCTTTTAAGCAGTCCACAGCATCTCGCTGAGGAGACAAAAGGGTATGTATTTCTCTAACAAAGCGAAGGAGTCTCACAGTGTGTAATAACTCTTCCCTTTCCCTTTCTTTTTTCACTCCAAGTAATAATCTATATATGGTTTCAAGCCCGCTCCCCTGTGAGTGGCCTCGCCTTCGTAAGAACAGGATGTTGTTGCACCATCTGTTGTTGAATCATCACTTTAGTATCCATGTGATTGACTTTCTTGTCATCAGCTCTTAAAGCAACCTTCAAACAAAGGAGCTTCTTTAGTTTACAGTTTGACCAGGTCTTTAAACTGAATAATTTTGGCCTGTTCTTTACAGCGAACAGTGTGGGATTTTCCTCACCCATAGGACTGTCAAAGAAGTCAAAACATAAATTCAGTGCGTGCTACTTCTTATTTATTTGATAAAACCACCTACCCTGTATCATGAATGCTGATAGCTAATACCTCTGATCTTCATATTGAAATGAATCATCAAGATGAATGTCTGTCTGATCGACTTCCATATGAGAAACTAAGAATTCATTTATATACTTCCTCAACACCCACGATCACATGCAACTTTGTCTAACGTGGAGAATAGCGATACAATGCAAAGGGAAGACGTATAATGCAAACTAGGGACAAATGCAAATGAACTAAAGACCTCCCAGAATCCAAAGCCCTGATACCATATTACGTCGCCAAGTTTCCCAAAAGCTTAAACCCTTAAGAAATGAGACCAACAATTCATATCAAGCTACCCAAGAAACCCCCAGATGGAGTGCCTCTGATGGAATACAATGTAGATTCAACTTTTGCTTCTCTAGTGAAGCCGAGGTTTGTTCTCGCGATTCTGAATTTATCAAATAAGAACTTTGATGTTATGACTCAATTATTATGGTTAACATAAGCTTAGAGAACAAGAACCTGCAAAGAGGAACCACCAGTATAAAAGAAATTTCATAAAACATCACCCCCCCGCCCACACACACACACAGAGAAAAGAGCTCCCAAGATTATCCAACCACCCATTCAACTCCTCTCTATTCTCACCAATCAAGCTTCTGTTTTGCTTGCAAACAACACCGCGCCCCGCCCCCCCCCCCCCCCGACACACACACACACACACAGCGAAAGAGCTCCCAAGATTATCCAACCACCCATTCAACTCCTCTCTATTCTCACCAATCAAGCTTCTGTTTTACTTGCAAACCCACCCACCCCACCCCCCCCCAACACACACACAGGAAAGAGCTCCCAAGATTATCCAACCACCCATTCAACTCCTCTCTATTCTCACCAATCAAGCTTCTATTTTGCTTGCAAACGTCGCAACAGCTTCCCAAAGCAAGGTTCTCAAATTGTGAATCAACTCGTTAATTCAAATGGTCTTTTTCGAATTGTGACTTGAGTCGGTAAAAGATTCGTTCATAATGGTAGAATATAAGTATCAAAGATTCATCATAAAAATGAAAAGCTTAGTCATCGTACAGTAAAAAAGAATGTTTTGTAGGTAAGGAGCATGCTTATAGGGCAAAATTTGTGGGTAGGTCCAAGGCTCTGAGCTCCTCGATCCACGATTCGGAGGCTACAAGAATTAGGGGTGTGCACGGGTCGGGCGGGTCGGGTATGGCCTGCCACGCGAACCCGACCCGACCATGTCGGGTAAGGGAAAAATCAACCCGAACCCAAGCCGAACAATGGCATATACCCGCCCGTGTGGCCGATTTTTTTGGTCGGGTCGGGTCGGGTCCGACCAAAACCGAAGTAATCTATATGTTTTGTTCTTCTTTTGGTCAGATTTGGTCGGGCCGGGTAAGAAAAACAGCACCCCGAGCCCCGAACCGAAAACTGATTTTTTTGGGAAAATCAACCCGTACCCGACCGAACCCCATGTTCGGACCCGCCCGAAACCCTTCGGGTCGGGTCGGGTCTCGGTTTTTTTTCCCCCGCACCCCTAACAAGAATTGAAGAGATCGATTTGCCAAATCCGCGTTCATGTTCGACATTACACTCAACAATATTCAAAACTTCTTGTACAACTACAGTCTAGCAAATTAAAATAATTACAAAAAAGACGTTGACCCCATCTATTGACTCATGATAATAAGTATGGAAAAATTTCACAAAATTAATAGTAGATAATTCATGAAAACAAGTTATCTTAGTATAATAACTTTAATGTTTGAGAAAAATGAGAAAAAAAAAAGGTTAATAACATGATCCAAATAAGGATTACAGTAATTAACAAATGATTATCAAATTTTGCGTGGAGATAGTATCTCGAATTTAATCCTCTATTAAGTAATATTTCTTGCCTCACCCCCCTATAAGCTCCCAATAATGTAGATTCTTGGTGCTTAAAGTCCTCTAGTATGTTGCTTTTCTTTGAATAAATTGTCGTTTTTATGCGATATTGCACATAAGGTAGTTTTATTAGTGTTTTAGGCAAACCACAAGAAAAAGGCGTGTTTTGACACCAATAATAACCCTCGAGGGTGTTCAAGTACCCGAGGCCACGTGGAACGCAGCCACTGAGGCTCAAGAACTAAGAAACGAAGCACCGGAGGGTGACTAGGGCCAGTGTTCTAAATGGCGGCCGCCGAGGCCTCCTAGGCGCTTGGAGGTACCTCGCCGCCACGCCAATACCCCTTGGCGTTTGATTTGGAGCCCAGGGAGATTTGGCGGTGTTTGGGCGGCCGCCTAGGCGGCCTTGGAGGCCTTGGCGGCTTTGGCGGACCTTGGCGTCATCTTTGGAGGCCTAAATTGTATACTATTAACATAAAAGGGCTAGGATTAAAAGTACAAAAACTAAAAGGGCTTATTATTTAATTTTACAAAATCATATCTATATGTATTACAATTACATTTACATCCCCCCATTCAACACTCCACACTCCAGAGCTTTAGAGGCAGGAGGAGACCACGAAACGAAGTGAAGAACTTCAGTCGAACAAGTTTGAATTTGGCATGAGGAGATTGACTTTGAGTCCAATGGAGATCAAGTTTTGGAGGGATATGGAGGAGAAGAGATAGAGGAACGAGATGAACTTTGAATTTGGCATTAGGGATTTCCAATCTTGTTTATTTCTACTTATTGTCTTATTCAACTTATTTGCTAGTTGCTACTACTTAATTTCATTTGGGTTTGTACTTTGAAGTTTGAATATTAAACTTTGCATTATGGTTATGTAGAACTTTGAACTTGCATTATGGATACATAGAATATAATTTGATTGGATAATGGTTTGTTAAAAAAAAAAAAAAATTGCTTGGTGCCGCCTAGGCGGCTTGGCGCTTGGAGGTGGGTCTCTGTCCTACTAACACCAAGCGCCATTTAGAACATTGACCGGGGCTGTTGGATGCCAAGATGGGGAATAAAGCTAAAGATCTGACTTTAAACAGCTCGGTATCGATACAGCCATTTTGATTGTCTCGATACCATAAACTTAAAGTTCAGTCCAGAGAACAGCGTATCGATACAACGAAATGGTTGTATCGATACATGGGTGTTACGTCAGAAGCAGGTTTTGGCTTAACTGCTAGGTATCGATACATCATTCCCTCTGTTTCGATACCAAGTGCTTACGGGCCACTTTTTGTTACTTTTGCCCTTTCCACTTTTAAAAGACTTGTCACTTTTGGCATATTTTGGGTGATATTTGTTGAGAGAAGGACATGTGTATAAACAGCCCCTTACCTCACAAATATCTCTATCTAGATCTTATCTTTTAGTCTTTTCTTGTCTAAGTTTCCTCCATTGTTGCTCTCAAGCTTTCTTAGTGTAATTTCTTCGAGAACACCCTTAGTTAATTGTCGTTTGTTATTTTCTCATTTATTAAAGTTGTAGCTACGGATTAGATTCTACTTAATATCAAGTTTATTTTCGTTTTCATCGGTTAAATCTCATGTTGCTTTTTATCCTTATGCTTAGTTTTTTAGCTATGAGTGAGTAGTCTTTTAGGCTTAGTCAAGAGGTGATTCCTACCCCGAGACTTGGTTGGTAAAATGGTTTCTCTTGCCTTAAAGCTTTAAATTGGTTTATAAAATGGATTAAATCTCTTATTTTCGTTCAAAGCATGTAGTTGTTAACTTCTTTAATCGTGCGTCGACGAGCTTAACTTGCCACGCATGATGCTTGGAACCCTGGCACTTCAAGTGTTTGATTAAATGACTAAATGAGTTTTGGTTCATTTTCGGACCCATCTTTACATATGATTTTCAAGTTAAAACCCTCCGAGTGAGAGCACATGCTTGTGACTCTCACTTGAGTTATCAAAGAGAACCATTAGCGGCTAAGTCGCAGGGCGGTTGATCCCCGAGACCTTGTCACTCGTTAATTTAGTTTAAAACTCGTTTCTAGTTCCACCTTTCAAAAGTAAAACAAAGTTGGCCATCTAAACACCGAAAACCCTTACAACTAGGAAAGAAAAGTCATATTTGTCGAATGCAACAATTGTATATTTGTAGGAATCGAATTGTGAATCACACCATAGATCGCACGGTCACCGATTTTGTCTTAACCTTGATTCACCTATAAATTCGTATCATGGGTGAAAAGCACCTTAGCCCACTACATACAAATTGATCTTAGGCTTTTCCTTAGGTCAGTATGGCAGTACAACAGATAGTTCCCCAAAAATTATTTCTTCGGACATATAATGCACCTTATGAACATACTGGACTGAATCATTTCAGCATGCTTCATATTGTCTATTCAAGCGAAAACCATTTTTTTTTAAAGACAAAAAGATTTTTATTAATCAATTTGTGGTGGATACAAAGATTAAATGGGGCAAGAGAGAAGAGCATCACAACAAGGGGAAGGCAAGTGAAAACCATTTTAGTAACCTTGGAAAGGCAAAATCAACATATCTGTAAGATGAGGATAATTTAGCTAACTGGGGCAATTCAGCATATATTTACAAACAAAGCCAATCAAGATTCAAGGTCAACATGTTAGGAGCCTACACAATTTGCTGGAGAATAAGTGAGAACAGAGAACACAACATCCCAAGAAGCTTGCAAACTTGAAAATCCAATGGGCGAAAATTGCAGACTAGAAGAATTGGGTGAACTTTTGACAGCAAAAATACATGTGCACAGATTTGTGCATAATATTTTTTGCACAAATATTCATGCATATAATTAGTTGATAGGTAAACTATCGAGTAATACAGTGTCGCAGGTTGTTCCCTATGGTATAGGGTCTAGGCTTTTAAAATGAATGGACGTGACCTAATGGAAGAGTTTCATTAAAAAACCTGTAAAGGGGTCCCAGTTAGAAGTAGGCGCCTCTGGCACCGATATCTATCAAGATCTCGAGCTAGAACTGATTCTCTGTCCTTCATGCGTTGCGCTTCGTCGATAATGACATACTTCCAATCAACTTTTGAAAGCTTCGATCGGTCAAACATGATGAACTCATAAGTTGTCACAAGGATGTTAAATTTCATGGCAGAAACCTCCTATATTACAAACACAAAAAAAAGAAAAAATTCTCAGCAACACATGAGAAGACCAATTATTCGAGATGAATAACTTGCACATCTTACCTGAGAAAATAATTTTGACCGTTGATCCTTCACACCAACATAATAAATACAGGATACGGATGGCAACCACTTGTGTAACTCGCTCTGGAAACTTAGATAGTCAGTCACACTGCTGTGAGTGGAAACAATCCTCGTAATGCAAAATGATAAATTACTAACCTTCCAGTTCACCAAAACAGCATTAGGAACTATAATAAGATGTGGGCCATAGTTTCCTTTGAACTCCATCAGATAAGCAATCAATGCCATCACCTGCACAAGCAAAGATGTCAGTGAAATGGTATAATAGTAAATATCTTCAGGTATAGAGAGATTTACCTGTACAGTCTTCCCAAGACCCATCTCATCTGCCAAAATTCCGTTTAGTTTGTTGTTATACAATGAGAGCATCCATTGCAATCCAACCTGCAAGATTCAGTAAGAATAATCATCTCCAGGTCCATTTGATCAAAAGAAAAAAGAAATGAAAATTAAACAACAAAGACAACTAAAATAATTCTGTTAACAACGATATAGATATATATTAATGTTAAACAAGTAACTGTAACAAACAAGTTGCCGATCAAAAAAAAAATTGTAACATACAAGTTGATAGTCGCGTAAGGTTCCAGCACGTAGCATTGAGGGCTGCCTTGTAACCCTTTCATTCACAGCATGTGCAAGGTTGTAGTACCTGTTAATAATGAGAATGAATATAGAGCACTAAGATGCCAATCAAACAAGAGAGAACAAAAGTAATAAACAAGTGAGACATATCTTGGACCTAAGTTGAAATGAAATATAAATCCATAAACAGCAGATTACTTAACCAATGGTGACTACACAGAAAGAAATACTATTATGACAATAGTTTGTGGGTTTGTTGGACACACTAGATACAATTGGCATCAATAACTTGCGGAGCAGTCGAGCCAACGATCTAACGGACAAGCGGGACAACAATGTAATTAAAAGCATGTAGCAGAATACAGCAATATTACTTGTTAATAGACGAATTATTCTTGGGTGCATTCATTTTGGAGAAATGATTCCTTATCATTACTTCCTCTCCAGCACAAGCTGCTGCTGCTCTTACTTCTTCATCAGATAGACCCTTTTGATCAAAATATTGAATAGAAACAAATTAATATTGCATAGAAACAAATTAATCAAAGCAACAACAACAACAAAAAAAAAAACCCAAGCTGCGAAAAACGTAACTGATGATATACTTTGTGATTCTCTTGATTTGGATGTTAAATTAATATTTCCTCAAGGAAAAAAAATCACATCACACACATACAATTGTCATCAAGTCGCGATTCAAATCATGAATAATGAATCGTGAATCCTAAGATTCAATTATTGCAAGCTTATATATGGTTTTGTATGTGTCTAAGCATAAAAAAGTACTAATTCAACAAAACAAAATTAGAAACACATCAATACAATACACATCAGTATAACTCATTGTTCTTGTTTTTCCTTGATAAAGGTAAAAATGCCATTGCTACATGCATTTTGCAAACAAACTGAATCATACTTCATACTAAAATGCAAGAATCATATAGAATCAAAGTGAATCACAAACCGAATTGCAAGATTCCCACCATTTCCTATTTAATAGCAAGATTCAAATCGAATTGGTTGAAACTCGTATCAAAACATAGAATTGTATTTTGAACGCATGATTGTATACAACAATGTACGTGCGCGCGCGCGCGCGCACAGAGAGAGAGAGAGAGAGAGAGTGCCTGAGCCCGTGCAGCATTTGCTGCAGCATTTACTGCTTCCTCAACCTCCTGCTGATTCTTTGCGGCTGTGATTTTACTTCCCATTTTATGAAGATATTCTTCCGTCTGTGTTAAAAACGATGAGAGAACAGCATATCTCTCAGAAGCATCACCGGAGATGCTAGTTTGCTGCTCCAGCAACATTTCCCTATACCTCTCAACATCATTGTTCTTCAATGCTTCCATCCGTTTGTTCCGATCATCGTCCTTTGTTTTTGAGAACTCTCTCAGCATTTTCTCATGATGTTTTGCAACTCCCCTGTTACGGGAAGTCCGCGCGTCGCGAATGGCCCAGTGGGCCTCAAGGAGCTTCTTACGCCACTGAAAAATGGATTTCAGTTGTTTCTCTCTAATGGCTTTCTGAGAGGCCTGTACTTGCCTGGTGAGCTCCACGCGTTGACGCTCACAGAGTCGAACAAATTTACGATATTGCCTATCAGGCATTCCCATTATTTCCTTCTGTTGTAGATTAACTTCATCCCTCAAGCGTGATTGAAGATCCAAAAGTCGAAGTTTCTTTGCTTCAATTTGCAGCTGCAAGACAAGATCTGGCCTAATCCTTTTCCTCTCTAAGTTCACTGCTAGTAAACCGCTTATCTTCTCTGAATTTTCCACCCTTCTCTTGCTAAGCATATCCATGCCTTCCTCAAGAAGCAGATCCTTGACCTCGTATCCCAATCTCAAAGCATAGATGTCATAGTCGGGTTTACGAGTGAAATGCGGAAAATCATATAGTGGTCCGTGATACTTTCTGGAAGAGCCAACATCCTTTTGCTGAGGCGGATTGGTTGCTTGAACTGGTTTCTCAGCTTGAGTTGTATCAGAAATCTGTGGTGTAACTGTCTTTTCCCTATCGACTGTAAACTCACTTCTAACAAGAGTTTTCTGGTTACCACGTTCAACTTCCTGTTCCGGCTTAACAGATAATATTCCAGGTTGCTGCTCTTCCTTTCCAGAAGGAAACACTGATACAGGCTCTTTCGTCAAAGCTGCTTCCTCATCTCTTGTCAGACCTTCAACTATTGGACTCTTCTTCCCACTGGACGATGCTAAAACCTCAGGATCCTTCCTACTGGCCTCTGATTGTTTTGCAGAGTCTTCTGCATTTTCTCCATCAAGTCTATCCTGATTAAATGTTCCAGAAGGAAGAAACACCTGCTGCAGCTGCGTTTCCAGTGGTGGTGGGGCAATGGATCGAAGTAGCTCTTGTGGAAGAGTTACATCTCCTTTCTGTCAAATACACATAGGAAGAATGCCTCATTTAGCATACTTGAAATCGTCCAAGGAGCTTGTCAAAATAAATAATATCTCTGTCCCCATTTCTTTGTCATTTTTGGTATTGTGAACCAGGTCAAAAAATAATGTACTTCTGTAAAAGCAAATACAAAATGTTTTTAACCAGTCAAAAGAACATAATTAGTAATTGTAGATGAAGTTTTCAAGTTTGATGATTTTTTAGATGTCTAAGAAAAGTGATAATGGACAAACAAATATGGACAAAGGGAATAATGTATGGTGGCCACAGGGGCGGACTCCGCCCTTGTGACCTGGGGGGCCCTGACCATGGCTCCCTGAGCGTCTAAGTTTTAAAATTTTTATTTCGTATATACCTGATTATGAATATTATTGATACTTATTCGTGTATAGGTACTTATAATCTTAATAATTTTGGTTTGATTTGATAAAAAATCGGTTATTTTAGATTATCATTTCTCAATTTCTTTCATAAAAAAAAAAATAAGCACATGACAGTTGTTGAATTAGTCTAAAGAAAGAAACAAATGCCTTGTTCCTTTTGCTTTTTAAAAAGCATTTTTCAAAAAATACCCCCTAGATTCCTCCTATTCTCAACATTTCTCTCTCTATCTCTCTCCACTTATTACCCCTACTATTTTTCAAAAAACTTTTCAAATCTCAATCCAAAACAAGGCAAAAATGATTGGTATACTTTAACTGCATTAGGCTAGAATAATTTCAATGTTCAAATGTAATGCATTGGAAAGCAAAAACCTCATGATATAATAAGTATACATTCCGGGAAAAAATATGTCTATTAGGCTCCCCCCCGGCGTGAAAATCCTGGCTCCACCACTGGGTGGCCAGTATAAGCATGACACATGATTGTGGGTGAGGAGATGTGGAGTTTGCAAACCTTCAGACGCCTGAATGCCAGTATTTGTGCTTTAAGAACATGCAGTTGCTGTTTGGTAAACCCAGTATGCTGTTGCATCTGGGGAGCCACGCCACCTTGAGCTGAGAAAGCATTTCCCACACCTCCCTCAACAGAAGAAGCTGTAGATTTTGGAGAACTTCTGTTCGATTGCCTGGAATTCTGCACTTGCGAAGTTTCTAGACCAGTTGGTAGGCTTTTTGCATGGGATGAGTGATCAAAGCCAGTGACGGGACCCATTCCGTTACCAAACATCATGGTCTGTCTCTGAGGCACCTGGTTCTCTCTTCCAATTAAAGAAATCTGTTGTGCCGGGCTGTTGTTAGGATTGTTCACTGTTGGGTCATTTGAAGAATTTCCACGGGGAGAGCTCACACTAGAAACTTGAAGAGAAGCAATCTGCTGCTTTGGCATGGAGACAGGCGAAGAAGACTGCATACTGTTTTCATGTGCCTTTTGCTGTGTAATCATCCTAGACTGCAAGAGAGGAATAAGCTGAGCCATCAAGTGGGCGTTTGATGGAATGGACAAATCAATATTCCGCTCATGTGCCAAAGCCTCCATCTGTGCAGCCATAGCAAGTTGGTTATTTGCCATGCTTTGCTGGGCCTCTGGGGCCAGCATAGGTCTAATCGCATTTTCCTGCATTAATTGGCCCGTCGATGTTGCCTGGGTTGGAGGTGGTTTTGAATTGATCCTTTGATCAGAGACTGCCTGTTGTGTATGTTCTAATGGTTTCTTGGATGACAACGATTGGGCTTGGTTATTAGCGTGAATAGGCATCAGCTCCTGCATCCTAAGATTACCCATCCGCATGTCCTGGTCTTTTGTTGCTAGTGACCCCACCATTTCCATTTTTGCTTGGATCCCAGGGGCTGATTTCAGTTGGGCTGCTTGGAAAGAATATTGGAGATAAGCTTGATGGACTGGATTCAGCACTTGTTGCTCAATGCCCTGACTCCTATTGTGGCCCTCCTCCCAGAAGTGGGAAGCAACCTGTTGTTGACCCAAATCGATGAACTTCTTAGATTGTTCAGGATGTTGTGACCCACCAGAAGATGAAACCAAACTGCCGCCTGACAAGATACCACAGCGACTGCCAGCTGTGTAGGCAGGAATGGCTTCATTTCCTTCAGGCTTTCTAAGCAATTGTCGCTGCAGTGACTGTAACACCAACATCCAAGTCTATATCATGAGATTGTCCAATAATATATGGAATCTAAACACATCAACACCAAGTGTTTGAGAAGAACTTGCCATAAGTTGGAACACGTGCCAAAATTACTAGTTCAAATCCACCAGAAGGATGAACCGTTAACAGAGCCGAGAAGACTGAAACCATGAATAAGACTTGACAGAAATCCCATTTTTATGGTAAAAGATTCGCTGACTTACTAGTGAATCAGTAGTAGTCAAATTTACACCACTTGCACAAAACAAGTTGAATGAATTGTTTCATTTTTTCATTACAATCACAAGTTATAGTAGGAAAAAGTAAATAAGTATGTTGCATTGTGCTGCATCTGATCAAGGTACTTTTTGTGTTCTAATCCATTTACGATGTACTAAATTCTCTTACCATTTCATATAGTACAGGAACATTTTTGCAGACTTCAAGAAATCGGTCCAATAATGTTACTCAACCACTCATAATGCCTAAAAAATGAAAAGGGCAGCATGATGATGAGAAAACAAAAAGATAATGTGACACATCAAAAGGTAAAAGCGAAGAGGAAAACAACACTTTTGAAACTTGCAAATTACCTAGCTATATGCAGCGTAGCAATGCCCTATGAAAGCTCCAATGTTCTTTTGAACTTTTTTGTGAGTGAATCCGACAAACAAACTTTTGATCTTCCACAAAATTTCAGCCCCGGTTAAATACTTAATTACTAGACACCCTAACCCCTGAAATACCCATCTTTATGGCCGCCACCTCACCAAATTTAACTCCTTGTCCTAATGTTGAGGATTTAAAAGCACAAAGGAAAAAGAAAAATAACCTAATAAATCATGATAGAAGAATCAAAGAGTGCAGCTCAGAAGTCGCGCCACTGTTTTTGTTAATCGAAATTAGAAATGTCCAGTTTAAATTTTTGAGCAGATAAGCTGATTACTTGAAACTGATATGGGTATTTACATCAAAGTGTTCTAATAAACGTAGTTAATTATGCCATTGGACACTCTACTCACAAAAACTCATGGCTTCCAACGCCTAAAATCTATAATATATACTATGTAGTTACCTAGAATAAAACGAGTTCGCACTGATGTTTTTTTCCCATCCATGTGCATCGAAAAGGCAAGACGCTAGTTTTAAATGTACACAAATGATAAACTGCTGCCTCAAATTCCAAAGCATCTGAATTGACACAAAATTAAATTAAACTAAACTAGCTCCAACCCACCATAGAAAACAACTCAAATTCCAAAATCCATTTGTCAATTCAACTAAAAAAACGATGTAATTTTACCACATTTCGTATCAACCCTAACCTGATCCTGTAGCAGCTGCCGCTGCTGCTTTTGCTGTTGGATTGAATCAAATCCTAAGTGCGGCCCGGACGGGGCTGAAACCGAGGATGACGGCAACGCCAAAGGAGACGGCGGTCCCGCATTCCAACCCTGGTGGGTCCCACCTCCGGATTGCATAACAAGTTAACAACAAACACAAAAACAGTTAATTGTAAGGCTCCAACAGCCAAACCCCTCCAAAATTCACGCGGTCATTTAAAGCCCCCTGTGCCAACGGTCAAATAACGTCTCTGTCTCTGTCTCTGTCTCTCTCTCCTGCTGCCCCAACCCACTTTCTCTCTCTACATGAATTTATCGGTGTTTATATATATATATATATATATATATAATAAAAACGATGATTTTGCTGCACATAGAACCGATAGAAGACAGAGAGGATTTGTTTTGGCGCGAAGTTGTGGGGCCAATGGAAGATCGATCTTGTGGCCGGTGAGCCCCCCCGAAGTTTCCGCACTCGTCCGATTCGACTCTCTCTCTCTAATTCACACCATATGCATTTCAGTCAAACCCTTTACCTAGTGTATTTTGGAGACAGTAGAACTCCTATGATATCCTCTCCTGTTGCTCAAAAGAACTGGATGGTGTTATCCTAGTTTGGGTCTCCTCCTAAGGTCGAAAATAAATACGGTCCGTTTACTTTTTATGAGGGCTAATAAATGCGAACAGCCACACCGCGAGGGAAAAATTTGTTCGGGTATTGGTAGCTTAGGTGGTGTTCCGCTTTTTCCAAAAGTTCCTTTTTTTCAAACGGAGGTAATTTCAAACTCAAATATAATGAAAATGAAAATTTTTTTTTCATTTTTTTTACATCGTTTAAAAGATCTTAATGAGATCTATCAAACAAAATCCATATTGGTAGGAAAATTATTTGCGTAGACACATGATTTTTGAGCTTGAAATTACCTTCTTTTTCTAAAAGTTCCTTTTTTACAAAACCGGAACACCCTCTTAACTAATCGAATAAAGTAAAGTTCTTGTGTATTTTTGTAATTGTATTTACTGGTCTTTTCTGAAGAAAAATATTATTCATTTATTGGGTGACTGAATTTTTTACGAGATTATTGTTCTCGTCTATCTCTCAACAGTGAACAATTTGGATTTCGTTTTGAATTCGAGATGAGGCCCAAACTGAGGGCACAACAACCTGCTAATCCTTAGGACATAGTAGGGCCTCAGGGTCCACATTATTTGACATATTTGTGGAGAGTTTTTGGGCTCAAATAATAATATCACCATCACTTATTATTTAGACTGTATCAAAAATAGAAATTACTTAAAAAAAGTTCATATTGATATGATATTGTTTGTTATGTTTTATGAACATATCTATATTTTAAAAAAAATGTCTGATCCAGTCTTATAATATTTTTTTTCCAAAGATAAATGTGTTCACATCTATATTAAAAGAATGAATTGTGATCCCATCCTACAATTACTTTTTTAAAGATAAATCATAAATGAGTTCTGACATTATATCAAATGATATCTGATAACATAATTTTCGATGTGATTTATGTTTTCAACAAGGCTTAAAAAGTAGTAACACTTTCAACCTAAGGTTATCCATAATGGCATAATCAAAAGTAATATGTTTCTAAGGTTACCAATTGTAAACACTTCAATTTGGCCTAACGATTATTTCAAGTCCCACCTTAGGGATCATCCCGATGATGATATGGATACAATGATTGTTGATTGACTTCTCGTGAACCCATGGACTTATGGTATGAACTTTGAGCCACCTAAAGGACCCAATCCAGAGCCAAATAGCCTTTCAGACAGAAATACAGTATTCTAGGAGAATCTTTCTATCGGCCGTGACATTGATCACACGGCCACAATATCATTTCTTCACTCGTGAAGCCTGTTGATTGAAACTCTCTCTGAGAGATTGATTAGCTAGCCGCCAGATCTATCCCTCTGCCGCAAAATCACTTCCTCGGCCACTAGATCCTTTGCTTGGCCACCAGATCGTCTATTTTCCAGATTTTAGAACGTTCTATCAATCATTTGATCTGTTCACAAAAACCTAGCAGCCAAATCCCAATGCGTTCGAACTACGTTAGAGGATTGACATGAAGAGTTTGTATCACTCTATAACTCCAATTGCAATCGTGTGTTTTGATTGGTAGGGTTGTGTCATCCCTATGCCTATATAAAGGAGCCTTTGGGTTCCGAAATAAAGAGACGAACACTCTCTCATCAGCCACGAAATTCTATAGAAATACACTCTCAAATCCCCTCTGCAAAAGCCCTAACCTCCTGAAGGAGTCCGCAATCTGACGATCAAACCCCCGAAGTTCAAACCCTAACCCTAGGGTTTTCAAGAAACAAATCAGTCAATCTCATTCAATCTGAAGCAATCAAATCACTAAGGGATCAAGGTGGTGAGGCCTAGGGGCCTTTGGATCAATTTATTTCCTGTTTTTTTACGTTTAATCATAACATTTTGATTATCTACAAGTCGTATAGTCTGGTGTGAGGAAGAACATTGGCTGGGGAATCAAACCCTTGGCCGATACATCAAACCAGGAGGATCTCTCGGTTGTGACATCCATTCACCAGCTGCGAGATCCATTCTCCTAGGACAGATCTGTTTTATCTTACTTTCTAATGCATGCTTTTAATTACTGTCTCAACTCACCATTGACTATTTAAAGGCTAAAAACAGATTACGTGTTAGGATTAAATAAAGCATGCATTAATCTTATGTCGAACAATTATGGGCCCGTCTCACAATTGGGCAAGGAGGGGTGCCTAACACCTTTCCCTTATCATACTTTTGGCTCCCGTACCCGGAATTTCTATTTGTTTTTCCTAGTTTTAATAAACTAGGTGGCAATTCTGTTTTGATAATTACCGCTATCGTGTGGCGATGTTCCTAGCCATGGGAATATCCACGATTTTGGTTTATGAAGCAAACAACCAAACAATTCAACAATCAATCTGTATGGCGATGCCTCGCTTCAGGGAGATGTCTATAGTTTTTGGCGACTCTGCTAGGGACTTGAGAGCCATAACCAGAAAGTTTGACATAAGACTAACACATGCTTTATTTAATTTATTTATCATATGCATCAAGCGAGCAATCTCGTTAAGTTCACCTAATACCCCTGCATGTCACGGGCTATGTTAGGTGTTTCGGCAAACTCTATAGTCACTTGTACCTAGTGGTATATCAAAAAGGAAACCATCCAATTGTCGCCTATGATGGGCTAATGAAAGGACTGGTGCTTTTTGACAATGGAGTACCCTTGAGACTACCCCGAAAACAAAGACCCTGTTATGTAAATTCTCGAAAATAGAATAAACAACCTCAAATAACGAAACAAGGCACGATCTAGGTACATAAACACCGTATAAACGCATAACAAGAGTAAGAAATCCCTACTTCATGGGTTTTGAGCAAAACCCAACCCTTTGACCAAGTCAACCGTGTCACGCCCTTGATTTTTAACATAAATTAACAATACTATTTGAAATACAAGTCCCTACAATTGTACGTACATTACCCCCAAAATACAATACAGTTCTCAATTGTCCACAAATTGGCCTACAATTACAACTTTTCAAAATAGGAGTTTCATAACAAGCGATTTGTTTTACATGAAATATAAAGTACTCTCTAAAATAGCTTTACTTAATAATGCCAGCATGCACTTCAAGCACTCCATGACCATGACCTGCAATAAACCTGAAAATGATAGATTGAGCTACACTAGCCCAGTAGAGAATTCTATGCTCAAACTATATGTAAATTTGATGAATCATGCACCATGAATGAGTGAATATTGACAGATATGCCCATAGTATGAGTGACTACCAACAAGCTGCAAGATATCGTCTAAGGGTCCTAGACTTCACATAAATGTCACTAACCATTTGCTTCTTTAAGTAAATGCATTAATAAACTCACGTCGTTCCACATTTGTCTATGATCAACTCAAAAACATCTTATTATTCTCCGTACGGTACTACAATTTTTCTCGTGTCCACATTGACCATCATTAAATCCCTGTATTTCAAAACCTATCCTTTCTTTTAATCAGGTGTTTTCCATCGACAATCACTTGGGTCACCCCGAGTCTATTTCCCTCGAGCGTAGGGTCACCCCGAGTCTATTCCCTCAATAATAATAATCACTTGGGTCACCTTAGGTCTAGTTCCCTCGAACGTAGGGTCACCCCGAGTCTATTCCCTCAATAATAATAATTAGCTGGGTCACCTCGGGTCTAGTTCCCTTGAGCGTAGGGTCACCCCGAGTCTATTCCTCAATAACGACCACTTGGGTCACTTCTCACATCTTTTTTTTTAATCGTCATCATTTCATAATCAATTTCATCATCAATCTATCGGTCGTACCACAGAATTTCAATCAACTATTACTTAACTTCCCAAATGTACATGTTTATACATTTTCATTAGTTTACCCTTTCGCATCTGACATACCGTATTATGCCCATATATATATACATACATATATATATATAATATCCTACAATCCTCTATCCATTAATTTCTATACTTGAACCTTATAGGAAGGGTGCCAAAAGAATTGAAAGACTTGACGAGTCGTGAGGATACCAGTTATTTTATCATCTCAAACAGTTCTTTCACAACATCGATTTTCACTTCCAGCATTCTAAACAATCTACCAATCCACCACGTTGATTACATTTCAAAACATTCCAAGCTGTCATCTATATCAAGACTGCAACTAATTAATTAATACACGCCTTTTCCTTTAAGTATACCACAATACCACACGTCCTCACCGTACCTCTAAGTACACCCCCGTACCTTCACATACCATATATCAACCCACGACTAGACTCTGCAATGCCCGGTCATCTAGTTTCTATACTTGGAGTCCGTAAAAGCATATACTAAAGGGATCTAAGAATTCTACGAGTCGAGAGAAAACGGATTGCAATACTACTCGTCGGATCCCTAGATATGTTCAAGTGTGTCGTTCATATTTCAATGTGCAATAATGTCCATTGGATACCACTCTCAGTAAGAAACGAGTAATACTCTCTAAAACACTTAGAAGAATGCGTAAACAAACCCATTAGAGTCGATGAAAAACTTCAAAATGAGAGTTGGAAGATATAGGGAAGCAGCTGAAAGACACTGCAGCAGCTAGGCCTGTGCAAAATATCCGAAAACCCGTGGGTCCGACCCGACCCGAAGGGGTTCGGTCGGGTGCGAACAGAGAGTTCGGTCGGTTACAGGTTAACTGTTGTTTAAATTTTGATTTCGGGTCGGGGTACGGGTTGAACCCTAGTAATTAGGCGGGTCCAACCCGACCCAACACTTACACATATATATAAAATATACACATATATATAGTATCAATCCCTAGATTCTCTTGTTTCCATTTCCACTTTCCCACTTCGAGTTCTTCAGCCGCACCAAACTCTACCGCTTACACCGAATGGAACCTTTCCAGATCTAAAAAATGCCACCGGCGACGGCCTCCGCTGCACGTCGTCCAGTCATTTGCCATTTCTTTCTCCACCGTCTCTGTTCAAAGTTGAAGAGGGGAAGATTATAGATTGTGATTCACAGTTGAACATCGATCTAAACCTCCGAAATCGGTAAGTCTCATACGATTAACACAATATTCTTGAAAGAAATTGTAGGTTCAGTCAATTCTTTTGTGGGTTTTTGTCATTTTGAGATCGAAATCCTTCTATTTTGATCTGGTCCCTTCCGTTCCATTCTGAGATCGAAACCCGACCAACCCGACGGACCTGACCCGATAAAAGAAGCGGTTTGGCGGACGGTTTTACCAGTTGCACGATTCGGTTACGGGTTCAAAAAATATCTACCCGACATGGTCGGGTCGGGTTTCGGGTCAAACCCGACCCGCCCGACCCATGCACACCCCTAGCAACAGCTCAAGAAAGCAGCTGAAAAATACTGCAACAGCTCAATCTCCTACCGATAGAAGCAAACAAGTCCTATGGGTAGGGTGAAAGTTCCTACCAGTACAAACTGGAAACAGAAAGGCTAACATTTGAATGGAACAAGCAAGTCCTACCGATAGAACTTGGCCTACCAGTAGGGTGAAAGTTCCTACCGGTCCAAACTGGAAACAGAAAGGCTAACATTTGAACGGAACAATTTTTTTGCGCTTAACCTACCGGTAGGTACAAACTAGAAACAGAAAGGCTTGAACGAAACAATTTTTTTGGGCTTGACCTACCAGTAGGTACAAACTAGAAACAGAAAGGGTAACATTTGAACAAAACTTTTTTTTTGCACTTGATCTACTGGTAGGTGAAAGATTCCTACTGGTAGAAGCTGAGCAGTTTTGAGCTACTGCTGTACGTTTGAGCTGGTTACGAAGGAATTTCTCAATCGTCCTACCGGTAGGTGAAAAATTCCTATCGGTAGGGAGAGTAACTTACAAACGATTTCGATAGAAAATTTTAGGTTTCAATCCAATCTCAATAACAACCAATATAAACTTGAACAAGGCATAGAAACACTCAAATAACATATAAAGAGAGATAGAATTCCCTACCTCAAGCCAAGAAGCGAAACCCACGCAAGTTGAACAAGCCCTAGCTCTCCAAAAACCTTGGTCCAACCGGAATACAACTCCTTCGAGCTCAAACTAGCGAGATACGGACCACAATATGCGTAGGGATGAAGGATTGAAGTTTGATTTGAGTGGGTTTTGAGTGAGAGTGGAGGAGTGCCAAGAGAGAGATATGTGAGAGTTAAAGAGAGCCAAGGGATAGAAAATGAGAAAGAGGAAAGCATTCCTCTGGGAATTTTATTGGAAGACCAAGGAGAAATTGTCCCCTACTTTTCATACCACTCTCTCATGTGCACCTCTCGTACATTTTACCCTTATATCCTTTAACAAACACGCCACACCGTAAATCCATACCGTCTATCTCAACAAGTCGTACGATTGCAAAAAGAAAAAAATACGATCTCAAAAATACGGGTCTCTACAAACCGAGCTCCCACGCAGTCCGATCAAGATTTTTTTTGGATATTCGGAAAGCATGTGCTCCATATAACAACTTTAATCCTTGGGCCTTGTCCGGAATCACATCCTAAGTAGATGAAATTGAAGAGAGAAGAGAGGAGGGAGTTTTCAGAAGAGAGAGAGAGACTGCCGAGAGAGTGAGAGAGGAAAAGAATGGAGAAATAATTCTCCTAGGGAGAATTATAGAAGTGGGGAGCAATCCCCCGCTTCTCGCACCACACACTCACACGTGCACCTCTCATATAATCACTCTTATATCCTTCCACAAATACGCCACACCAAAAAAAATCTGCACCGTCTATCTCGATGGGCCGTACGATTGCAAAAGAAAGAAAAAAAATACTGCCCAAAAAAAAATACGGGTCTCTACAGGAGAATAGACAGAGGATGTGAAGAAAGAAGGATAGCTCTGGGGGGAGGAAGGGAGAGGTGGAGCCTCCCCCCTAGGCAGTAGAACCCAATTTTTGCCCTTGAGTGTACAAATTCTAGAGAGAGAGAGAGATATATATATATATATATATATATTATAAATTCTATCCACCGCTTGTGTAAAACTGCACTTATCTACCACTGCCTATTATGGGCCCCACCAAATGTCTAGTATTGTGATCTGAATCATTCATATTTTAAGACCCATAATACAGTATTGCCATGGAAAAAATCAGTTTGATCGGAAGTCGATAGATATATCCAAATTTGAATTTTGGTTTATAAAATGGATGATCTAATTTCTGTCATTAATAATAAAGATAAACTATCAATTTTACAAAGTAAAATTCAATTTTTGATACTCCTATCGATGTCCGATTAAGTTTATTTTTTGAATATCCATATGGGGTCTGCAAAATGGACAGTTTAGATATATCTATCAACTTCCGATCAAACTGATTTTTTGCATGGCAATACTGTATTGTGGGTCTTAAAATATGAATGGTTCAGATCACAATAATAGACATTCGGTGGGCCCGAAAAAGCTGTTGTTCGTACTTTGCGTGAATATCTTAATCCAGAACAGGGTCCTCAAGTATCGCCTATAGTTATTCTGACTCCGGCTGCTAGGAATGTCTTTGATTTCAAAGCTGAATATCTCCGGGTGGTTCCAGAATTTCGGGGTCGAGAGTTGGAGGATCCATATTCTCACATCTGTGAATTCGAATATGTTCTGCATTCCTTTGTACTTGCTTAGAATCAACTCGATCAAGCTTACCTTAAGCTGTTTCCGTTCACTTTAAAGGATAAGGCGAAGCAATGGCTTAATTCTCTGAAGCCTCAGTCACTGCGTACCTAGGGAGAGGTTCAAGATGCCTTTACAAAAAATTTCTTTCCGGCCAGCTGAACAAAGTTGCTTATGGATCAGATTCAGAACTTTAAGCAAAGGGATGAAGAGACTTTTCACAAGTATTGGGAACGGTATAAAGATTTGCTCATGGCAGTTCCTCATCACAACTTTCCTTTGATTCTGAAAGTCAGTTATTTCTACATGGGGTGTTCTCAAGAGAGTAAGCAGCTTCTAGACAGAATGGGAGGTGGTGACTTTATGGGGAAAACACCTGAAGGTGCTTGGGATTATTATGAGTCGTTGGCTAAGAAAACTCAAACATGGCAATTTGCAAATCCTGGGGAGAGGGTAATGCACAATCAAGGTCCTACCGATTTGGAGAAATTCTCTATCTTCGAGCAAAGTGCTTTTGAAACTTGCTTGGAGGAAATTTCTCGGAGGCTCAATAAGTTGGAATTGAAGAGTGCTCAATCTCAGGAAGTAAAAGTGGTACGTTAAGTGGAGGAGGTGTGTCAAATGAGAAATGGTGGGCCATTCTACTGAGGCATGTCCCAATATTCATGCTTTTAAGAATGTGATTAATGGGATTGCTCCGGAGGAGGTACAAACAGTGCAACATTTTGATCCCTTTTCTTAATCCTACAATTCGGGGATAAGACAACATTCGGTTTTCCAATGGAATCAATTGAATGATGAGGGTTCTTCTCAAGTTCCACCTTCCGCTTCACAATTACCATGGAAGCAACCTCAAAACGCTTTCCGTTTCCCTCAAGCGCAAGGTCCACCAGGTTTTGCTCCTTCGGGCCCATTCCAAACTCGAACCAATTTCAGCAACAACCCCCGAAGCACACATTGGAGGATCAACTGAATATGTTCTTGCAAGGTCAAACAGTCATCAATGAGCAACAAACTCAAATGATGGGTGATATCATAAATCAATTGGGTAAGTTGACAACAATGGTGGTTTGCTACAGCAAGAGAAAGGGAAGTTCCCAACGCAACTTCAACCTAATCCATAAATGACTTCCACCCCACCTAATACACTTTCTCAAGGTTTTCACTTTGCTAGCTCTTCGGTGACTTTCCCCGAGCAAGCAAATCCTATTATTTCTTTTCGAAGTGGCAAGACGGTGGATAATCAAGTGGTGATGCCTTCGGAACCTACCTAGTTACCCCCTCCTATCGATTGTTCAATTCCAACATCAACCTTTGGGAAATCTCCCAAGGAGGCGAGCAAGGAGATTCTATAAGAAAAGGATAAGGAAAAGGGAAAGGAGAAGGAAAGTGTACCGGACCCTCGAGTTATTCCAACTCCGGTACCATATCCCAACCGCTTGAAGGCTTTGACCAAACTGAATTACAATTCAGAGTTATATGAACTATTCAATCAAGTGAAGATCAACATTCCTCTTATGGATGCAGTTAAGCAAATTCCCTCTTATGCAAAGTTTCTTAAGGATCTATACACTTGGAAGCATAAACTTAATGTTCAAAAGAAGATATTTCTTACTGAGCAAATGAGTTCTATCATCCAAACGAATATCGCTCCGAAGTACAAGGATCCGGGGAGTCCTACTATTGCGGTCACTATTAGAGGAAAACGAATTGAGCAAACCTTGCTGGATCTTGGTGCTAGTGTTAATCTACTTCCGTATTCTGTTTACCAAGAAGTTGGGTTTGGGGAGATGAAGCTGACTCGTGTCACACTATAGTTAGCGGATCGAAGCATTTGTGTAGCAACAGGGGTGGTGGAAGATGTTTTGGTACAAGTCGATCGTTCATCTATCCGGTGGATTTTGTAATTCTCGATACAAATTCGACTGACTCTTCTACTGCCTCTACTCCGGTGATTCTTGGGAGACCTTTTCTAGCCACAGCGGATGCAGTTATCAACTATCGAAATGGACTTCTCAACATGACCTTCGGTAACATGAACATGGAGGTTAACGTTTTTAATGTGGGCAGTCAAATGGGGGACGATGAGAATGTGAATGAAGTGAGCCTTATTGACACTCTTGTAGAAGAACACGTGGACGAGTTGCTCTATAGTGATCCTTTAGAAATTGCTCTCACGACCGAGGAGGCTGAATTTTTCAAGTCTTCTGAAGTGAGTTATTTGTAGTCGTTGCTCAAGGAGGAGGATGAAGCTTGTGTTATGAATTCTTGGACCCCAAAAGTTGAAGAGTTTGAAGAGCTTCCCTCAATAGAGAAGAAGGTTCTTCCATCTAGTGTTGAACCGTCGAAACTGGAGTTAAAAGCCTTGCCTGATACTTTGAAGTATGCTTTCCTTGGAGATAGTAAGACCTACCCTGTGGTTATTTCCTCCTCTTTTGGGAATCTCCAAGAGTGAGAGTTGATAAATCTATTGAGAAGACACGCGAAGGCTATAGGGTGGACCATTGCTGACATTAAAGGGATCGATTCTACTCTTTGCTCACACCATATCGCCTTGGAGGACAATGTCAAGCCATCCCACCAACTTGAATGTCGCTTGAACCCTATTATGAAGGACATAGTACTTGTGGAGGTCTTGAAGTTGTTAGATGTGGGAATCATTTACCCCATCACCGACAGTAAACGGGTGAGCCCAATTCAACTTGTACCAAAGAAATATGGGGTCACAGTTGTGCGTAATGAGGAGAATAAGCTTGTGCCAACACGTGTTTAGACGTGATGGCAGGTTTGTATCGATTATCGAAAACTCAACCCAAGCACAAGAAAGGACCATTTCCCCTTGGCGTTTATCAATCAGATCTTGGAAAGGATAGCCGGGCATGCATTCTACTGTTTCTTGGATGGTTAGTCCGGTTATAATCAAATCAAAGTTGCACTAGAGGACCAAGAGAAAATGACATTCACTTGCCCCTTCAAAACTTTTGCTATCGTCGTATGCCGTTTGGATTGTGCAATGCTCCGGGGACTTTTTCACGATGCATGATGGGAATTTTTAGTGATATGGTCGAGAAGATAGTAAAGGTTTTCATGGATGATTTCTCTGTATTTGGCGACTCGTTCGAGTCATGCTTGGCCAATTTAGAGAAAGTTTTGACAAGATGCGAAGAGAAGAATTTGGTACTGAATTGGGAAAAATGTCATTTCATGGTCACTCAAGGTATTGTTCTGGGTCACATCATTTCTTCTGATGGTATCGTGGTAGACAAGCCAAAAATCGATCTCATTTCCAATCTCCCGACTCCAACGTGCGTAAATGACATTCGTTCATTTCTCGGGCATGCCGGATTCTATCATCGTTTCATCAAGGATTTCAGTGCTATTTCTCGGTCCCTATGCCAACTTCTTTCCAAAGACGTGACATTTGAGTGGACTACCGCATGTGAGCAAGCTTTCACCAAGTTAAAAGCTAGTCTTACCACTCCTCCGATTGTGCAACCATCGGATTAGAGCCTCCCGTTTGAGCTTATGTGTGATGCAAGTGATTATGCCGTGGGTGTTGTATTGGGACAATGGAAGGACAAGCATCCGTATGTGATTCATTATGCAAGTAAGACATTGAATGACGCGTAAATGATCGAATTACACTACCACGGAGAAGGAATTATTGGCGGTAGTGTTTGCTCTTGACAAGTTCCGATCGTCCTTAATCGGTGGCGCTCCTATTATCATGTATACGGACCACTCCGTTCTCAAGTACTTACTCACCAAACAAGATGCCAAAGCCCGGTTGATAAGTTGGATTCTCCTTCTCCAAGAATTCAATTTAACCATCAAGGACAAGAAGGGTGTCGAGAACGTGGTAGCTGACCACTTATTGAGGTTACAATTTGAGGATCCTACTTCGAGTCTTCCTATCGTGGACACGTTTCCAGATGAACAATTGCTGGCTGTTTCGAGTACCCCATGGTTCGCCGACATAGTGAATTAGTTAGTTACGGGTCTCCTCAAGAACGTCGTCGGTTCCATCATGAAGTATAGATGTTCTCATATGACAACTCCTATCTTTTCAAGTATTGCCAAGATCAAATAGTGCGCCATTGAGTCCCAGATTCGGATCAACGAAGAATTCTCGAGTTTTGCCATTCGAAAGCTTGTGGAGGCCACTACTCTTCTAAGAAGACTTCCGTCAAGGTGCTACAATGTGGGTTTTATTGGCCAACTTTGCACAAGGACGCTTATCACTTTTGTGTCGCTTGTGAATGTTGCCAAAAGCTTAGAAGTGTGACTCGGAAGGATGAAATGCCACTAACAAACATTCTAG
The DNA here is from genome assembly GCA_019656275.1 of Rhododendron kiyosumense. Taxonomy (NCBI): domain Eukaryota; kingdom Viridiplantae; phylum Streptophyta; class Magnoliopsida; order Ericales; family Ericaceae; genus Rhododendron; species Rhododendron kiyosumense. The sequence continues at coordinate 1,401,030 of BPLS01000189.1, read as the reverse complement.
TAGTTGAGATTTTCAATTGTTCGGGCATAGACTTCATGGGACCGTTCCCTATTTCCTACGGCAATTTGTACATCATGTTGGCAGTTGATTATGTATCAAAATGGGTTGAAGCAATTGCAACGCCTACCAATGATGCCAAGGTGGTGGTGGAGTTCCTTAAGGATAATATTTTGTCACACTTTGGGATGCCGAGAGCAATTATCAGCGACCAGGACACTCATTTTTTCAATCGCATCTTTGAAGCTTTGATGATGAAGTACAGTATCACTCACAAGGTCTCCACTGCTTATCATCCATAAACGAATGGGCAAGCAGAGTTGGAAAATAGGGAGATAAAGCATATCTTGGAGAAGACTGTGAATCCGAATCGGAAAGATTGGAGTCTTCGTCTGAATGATGCACTGTGGGCATATCGCACAGCATACAAGACCATCTTGGGAGCTTTGCCGTGTCGTTTGGTTTTTGGGAAAGCATGCCATCTTCTGGTTGAGCTTGAACATAAAGCATATTGGGCAATAAAAGCGTTGAATTATCGTACTTGTCGCCGACAAACACCGAAGACTCCAACTCAATGAGCATGAGGAGATTCGGAGAGATGCTTACGACAACACCGCCATCTATAAAGCAAAGGTCAAAGCCTTCCATGACAAGCGAATTCACCGAAAAGACTTTGAGGTGGGACAGAAGGTACTCTTATACAATTCTAAGCTTCACTTGTTTCCTGGTAAATTGCGTTCTTGTTGGGCTGGTCGTTATGTTGTTAAACATGTTTATCCCCATGGTATTGTTGATGTTTTGAACCCAATTAATGGTAAATCATTTAAGGTGAATGGTTAGAAGCTTAAAACATTTCTTGGTACTTTGAGATTGGAGAGTCGGATGAAGAGTTAATCGATCCAGTTTACACGGTCGATCCTGTAGCTTAGCTTGTTCACATTACATTTGCATGGGGAGCAAAAGCGTAACCGCTGAACTTAACTATTTGTTGGACCTGGCCCCCGGGTAGGGGGTACCCACCATTGACTTGGGTATATATAGCTTCGCATGCCGCTATTAAAATAAGGATCATGTGCCCAGGTCCGGTTCGAAGGGCAAATTTTTAATATCTGTGACATAGGGCTTTAATTAGTTCTTTTGATAGGAATAATTCACAGTGAAACACTCACGTCTTCCAGATTGGCCCCAACGGGGGCGGTATAGATCCTTAGGTTAGGCCTTGATATTCCCATGCTATCGCATTTGGTTCTATCTTGTTGCTTGCCTGGTTACGGTCTTAGGGGACGCTGGACTTCATTATTTGGTAGAGTCTAGCTGTGACTTGGACGCTCCGAGTTCTAATATTAAAAATCTATATATATTGTGCATATTGTTTTCTTTCTTGTTTCATCATGTTTTGTTTTGCTATGCTTAGTTATGTTTTGCTTTTCAATAAAGTCTTGGAGATGATTCACATGCAAAAGATTTCACCAATGTGTTAGGGTAAAAAGGGCTTTCATTAGTTCTTCTTGGTAATAGTTTGCCGTTATTGATTCATGATCTCCAAATATGCCCCTATCGGTGGCAGCTTAGGTCTATGGGTGAGATTTGATATTTCCTTGAGTGCACGCTAGGTTGTATCTTGTCTTGCTTTGTTTTGATCGTAGGGGACACTAGACTTAATTGTTTGACGAGGTTAAGCAGTAAATTTTATTACAGGTGCTAGCATAACAAATCTCAACGGTCTAGTATAGCCACCCATTTCTTGCCCCACCTGTAGGAAATGGGAAGAAAAGTATGACTCGTTTGATCGCGTGATGATCAGGTGGTGTTTCTTTTATTTGTTTTGCATACATTTGTTTTTTCTTTATGTTATGTCTTTTATGTTTTGTTTGGTTTGATGCCAGATAACACGGGCCGGTGGTTCTAATGTCATTTGTTTTGTGGAAGGTCGCTCACTTAAGTCTTCTGTAGGGTTAACATGCTACCACACCAGCCTTGGTAGTTTGGGCCTAAAGCTTGGGTGAGTGAGGCATTCAAGAGCCCTAAGCATGAGTGCGGCTATGAGCCGCGGTTGTTAGTCCGATAAAGCCTTGGATATGATCCTGTGTGACTAGCTATGGTTCTGAGTTGGCAGAATCGAAGGCCTGAAACCTGGAAACACCAAATCTGGCTGGAACAAGACATTGACATCAAATCCTCCAACTTAGTCGAGGTATTTAAGGGTTAACATTCCCCTTGGAAGGCACATTCGCTCACTTTCCTCTCTTCGGTCTTATTCTTCTTGCTATGAGGACATAACATCGCTTTAAGTTGGGGGGAGGGGTTAGTTATATACTTTGTGCTATTTGTTTCATTTTGTGAAAAATTTGAAAAATTCAAAAACAATGAAAATTAAAAAAAAATCCAAAAAAAGAGAAAATTTTAAATTTTAAAAATTAATAAAGCTTTTTACTTGCAATCCTTTTTTTGGTCATCAATTTCTAGCTCTTTTCATGACTTGTTGCATGCTCAATAATTGTTAGTTGGCAAGAGTTCGTTTCAATCTTAAGAATTTTGTACTTCTCAACTTACATGCATGGTTCAAATTGAACGGTTTAGGTATTGAGTATAGTTTTTGAGCAAGTTTTGCCCATATTCCCATCTTTCAATAAACATGCCCGTAGTATAGGTAAATAATCGCATGTCCATGTCTAATTATGTGTAATGTCAACTTTGAATCATTTTGGAATCCATGGCGCACTTAGGAAATGATACAAGGCATTCTTTGCATGATCATATCACATATGTGTCACCTAGTCCTACTTTGCAGCCTATTCTTTTTCCGTTCTTTGTTTTAACCTAGGCGACCGGTTGTTTGGAGGGTTGATTGGGATGAGTGTTCAATGTTCCAAAGGTGTTTTGGGTTGTTATTTGAGTGTTGAAGTTCCAGGGTTCAAAATGAAGAATTGCAAAAGTTTTGAGTTAACAGGTTCGATATCGATAAAGAAGAAGTGAAGCTATCGGTAGCGAAGTGATCTCAAGAGTTGGTTAAAGCAGCTGAGTACTGATGGAAAGAAAATGATGGTATCGGTACTAAAGTGGTTAACCTTGAGGCAGCTAACAAGGTCGGTATCGGTAGAAAAGAATTCCTTTGATTGGTACCAACGGGTTTCAGCGATAGTTCAGTTCAGTTCAGGCCGATCAAACCCTCCAACACCACTTCATCTTCTCAAATCCGAAACCCTTCCTCTCTACACCTCCATTGTTACTCCAAACCCTAACCCTAAACCTCAAATTCTTCTTCAATCCTCCACAAACACACCAAAAACTACCAAAATCGTTCATCTCCTTTAACAAACTTCAAGTTTTCTCCATCTATTTCAAGGTTTCAAGCCAAAAACAAGGTAAACCCATCTCCCCTCTTTCAAATTCGAAATTTTTCTTGTTTTCCCACAAAAATTCCTACTTTTTACCTATTTTCAAAAATAAAATCCAAAACCCTTAGCCTACAATGTCGAGAATCAAACAGACCGCACACCGTGCTACCTCTTCTCAACCTGAAATTGAGGAGGAGAAGGATTTTATGGCAGAAATTGAGGAGAAAAATCAGTTCGAGGAAGCTTGGGGATCTCGGGGTCGGAAAAGGAGAAGGACTCCGGAAGAAATTGCAGCGGACAAAAGAAAAACTTGGGAGTCTAGTATGGATGGTAGGAAGTTAAAAAACGAATGACAAGTGGATGCCGAGGTATTGCCCGATGGTCACGTGGGCCTCCGCTACATCAATCGTAAAGGTTTGAATTTCTAGACCGAGAGATTAGTTGGTTTTAATAAAAATGCAGTTATAGAATTTTATAAGTTTATGCAAATTCCTGAGGGTGATTGGGAAAATGATCCTACTGTGAAAAATTACTTTAAGGGTGGGGGACATTGACATTGAAATTACCCCTGATGATATTCCTAAGTACCTGAAAATCCAACACCCCCCTCCAAAGTCTGTGACTTACCCTAGGAAGGATGAGATGATTGATTTGCAAGTTGTGAATGAGGCCCTTTATCGAGACCCTGCAGAGGCTTTAATGCCCCATGTGCCTAGAAATTTTAAAGCAAGTTACAGATTTTTGAACAAAGTCATTCATTTCAACCTTTACCCCTGAGGCACGGAACACAAACCTACAAGGAAAAGTGGGGAAATTATGTATGCTTTCGCAGCAGGAGACCTTGTGGTAGATTGGGCCATGTTTATTTTCACTCATTTGCGTGACTTCAGGGTTAACACATTGATTACTGCAAGTATGCATTTTCCTTGTATGATTACGAGCTTGTGTAAGGAGAAAGGAGTTAGGGGGCAGCTTATGAAAAATTGGAAGAACTTTCTCCGGGGCCTATAGATGATACATTTGATGAGAAGAGTTTGTCCCAAACTCATGCTGCAAAGGACAAGCAAGTGGAAGCCGAGGATTATTTGACTATTATGCCATCGAAAAAGGAAAAACAAGCATCTTGGATCAAGAAGCTTTTTTGCCAATGGGTAGCAATTATCAAGCATCAAAGGAAGGAAACGATTGAGATGAGGAAGATCATGAGAGAATAGGAAAGGCAGGAGAGGGAATTAGCTTGGCAAACATCGGTCCTTGAGCAGCAATATGGGGTGAAGTATGTCCCTGAACCAGTTGATGAAGGGGAAGTAAGCGATGATTTTGCTGGTTATGCTAGTGAGGAGTTAGCTGATTGAGGTGGTGGTATGGTGATGTGATGATGGAGTCAGTGGTTAGAAATTCCTCTTACTTGGTCAGGGTCTAGGTTGGTTGACATGCCAACCACTCTATCTTTCATTTTGTTGCATTTCATTTCGTAGTTAGTTTATGCACTTTACTTTAGTAGTTGGTTGATTATTGGTTTGGATGGTTTGGCCATTGACTTGGTTGATTTTGAGTTTTGGCGGCGGTCAATCGGGTAGATATCCAAGGTAGTAAATGACCGTCGCCCATTTTTCTAACCCTTTCATTGTAACCAAGGTCATTAGAAGCTTAAAAAGTCCTCAGTTGATCTTATGTGCACCTGGATTCCTCTATGATTAACTGTCTGATATTTGCATAGTTAGTATTATGGCATGTTTTCCCTTCGCTATCCAAATATCATCTACTCGTTTTCAATTCTATTAATAAAGTGCTCTCCTTGTTTGAGTCATGGTAGTTTGTTGTTCACTTTTGCCCTTTGTCAAGCACTTCTTCGTGGGATATGGTTACTAGTTTGAATTTGCAGGTTTTGTGTCCTGTAACAATCCTGATTTTTGGTAAATAAAAATTTCGTTAAATATTTGAATTTTATTTTAATTACTTGGATTTGCTTTTAATCTTTTAAATTTCTATAAACCGTCATAATTAGATTTAAGTCCTTAAGATTAATTTTCTTGGCTAGAGGCCCTACTTGGCAAGTCTAGTTTGTTTCTAACCAACTAGTTGGAGGAACCAAGCAACCAAACACAGCTAGTTACTAGATGAGCCTTCTGAACCTCTTGAACCGTTTTGCCTTTACCCATTGGTCAATAGAAGTTAGGATAATCTTTGTCCATTGGACAATAGGCCTCTTATTAAAATATGTGGATTGGTACATGGATATAGTATTATATATGTTTTAAACACATGTGCAAAGGACATTTATTCTTTGTTTATTGGGTATTCTTCCACCCCTTTATTGTCCTTTGGTTATTAACCACTAGGGAAACTATTACCCATTGGGTAATAGCTCCTGTCTTTCAACAAGGTACAAGGATTTATTTAAATAATCAAGATTTGGATTCCTATGTGATATTATGCATTAAAATATTGGGGTATATCTAAACCCTAGATTTAAGAGTATTTTATTTAATAAACTAGTCATTTTCAAAATCCCCATGTGATGTTGTACCAATATTTTATTATGTATGTACTTATGGACATAAAAACCCTAGATTACCTTAGTACATTGATATTATTTTGTATTGGGGTTTTTGGTACCAATTGGATTAATTTAATGAGGAGTTGATCTCCCTAGATTACATCGTACTTAGTTATATATAAATATATGTACTTGGATGAATATATATATTGCTAAGTACACATGTGCTTATTTATTTGTTTAATAGGAAAATCTTAGCCTTTAAGTTTCTTTGACTCATGTGCCAAAAGTACCTATTGTTTATTGTTTTCTTGTACGTTGTAATATATATATGTGTGCGTATATACTAGAGCATGGGAGAAAGAGAGAGAGAGAGAGGAGAGAGAGAGAGAGAGAGAGAGAGAGAGAGGAGAGACAGGATTGTACCTTGGGCTGATCTTCCATTGTACTTAAAAATCCATGGGTGTATCTTTTCCTAGCCAAAATCTACCTCTCAATTGTCCTTTCTTTAGTTGTTAAACACCAAATCTTGTACGATCTAGCCTTCCCTCCATCAAATCTCCCAAAATCTTCCAAATCCAATCCTTGGTACAAATCCTAGCCATGCAAACCTAGGATTAGACCTTGATCTTCCAAGATTACATGACAAGTGTCAAAAATTGAGGTATGGAGCGGGGGGGGGGGGGGGCCTTGAGAGAGGAGAGAGAGCCAAAGTTTGGCTATAAATAGAGCCATTCCCATGCCATTCAACTCATACCTTCACTCCTTTGCTCTCACTTCTCTCTAGAAACCATTGTCATTTTTCCAGGCAGCCTACTGCCCTTTGTAAATCCTCAGTTTTCTCATGCTTAAGGTAGTTTTTAGAACCAACTCCCTTCGGGAAAGTTGTAGAGCACTTCGAGACCTTCAAGATAGACCCAAGATCCACTCCAATCGGTGAAGAAAAGACAAAGATATTGTCATCCGAAGTTCAGTAAAAATCTCGGATTTCCATTTCCAGACAGCACACTGTCTCTTCCTTTATCACCATTTGTCTCCTACCTAAAGTAGTTTCTAGGATCAACTTCCTTCACGAAAGTTGTAGAGCGCTTCTAGAGCTTCGATTTCGACCCAAGAACGATCATATTCGGCCAAAGATTGACTGAGTTACTGCCATCTAAAGTTCAGTCCAGATTCGCGAGTTTCACCACCCGTAGAATTTTCCAACTGCTTATTCGGCCCCGACTAGTTTCAGATCAAGGTAGATTAATCTCTACTCATTCTCCCTAGTATAACTCTCTTAATCATTTTCTTTAAAGTAGAAAAGGTTATCTATCGTTTATAATAGTTGAAATGCATGATTGTTAACATCGGATTTTGTTAAGTAGAAGTATGAACACGTTAAATAGTTTTGAGTATAAATGTGTGAATTGCTTGTATTACTTGTTGATAAAGCATAAGTGATATTCACTCCAAGGGCGTCCGTACATGTGGCGTTATGCTTTAAATCTTGTTTCAAGCATGCTAAATTAATATGGATTATTTATGTTTACGATTGTGGAAAATCCTACCGCGGAAGTCTATGCATGAAAACGAGACACGAGAATCAAGAAAGTTAGAGACATGGCACCTAGGGTTTGGTTAAAAGGAAGTAAATGTGTTTTCCGAGGAAAGAAATATTTTTGACACTACATAATAACCATTTTCGGGGGCATTATGTGAGTTATGGGTGTGTGTGTGCGCCAATGGGAACCCGGAGCAGCGGAACCGAGGTAGGGTATGTGGCTTGATTACCGCGGAGAGGTGCCAATGCAATTGTGTGCCAATGGGAACCCGAGCGGCGGAACCATTGTGCGGATACTCAGGAACCCGAAGCGGCGGAACCGAGGTTGGGTGTGTTAAAAAATGATTTTGAAAATGTTGATTTGGAAAAAGAAAAGTGGAAATTGGTGACACGGTCTACGACGAGTCGCGTAGGAGAAACTCCGAAATCTTGGACACCAACGATAGTTGAATAGCGAATGTGGAAGTGTCATTATTGACCGTTTTGTTAAATATGCTTTGTATCTTTGAAAATCGTTAACTTATGATCTGATGTGTGTAAGTTTAAGGGTTAGTGGGTTTAGATTATTCTATTGAGCTTTTTAAGCTCATGGTGTTACCTTTGGTGACCCTGACATATTATATCGGTGGCGACGCTGGTATAATGTGTCAGACCTCATAGACGAACATGGTGAACTCTACACCTTGGAAGCCTTAGGAGCCGAAGAGCTAGCCAGGATGGAGGAGGAAGCGGAGCAGTAGATAAGAACCCTAGTTCCTTCCCTATTTAAATAAAAGTACTTTTGTAAGGTTTATGATGTAATATTGAGCAAGACTCTATTTAAATATTCAATAAAATTGTCTATTTAACGTACCCAAAATTCGGGGCGTTACATGTCCCATATCCTCCCTTTGTTCGAGGACATAAACTTTTTTAACTTGCTCTTAACTTACTTAATACTTAGCTGTTAGTTGGATGCTAAAGCTACAAGTTGTAGAAATGAAATAAAAAGCCGGATTGTGGAACTCTTGCTAGTTGGTAGTGTTGAGCATGTTTTGAGTTGTGATAGCGGAAGGATTGTATAGCTATTAGTTTTCAAATTTTTTGCATTCCGTTTGCTAGGGACTAGCAAAATTCAAGTTGAGGGAAGAGGGGTGGTGTGATAAGCACCCATTATTGCCAAACAGGGTGTGCTAAGTCTCTAGTTCAGTTTGATTTTATAGTTAATCTAGTTGTTGTTTTTTACTTTTGCGTGTAATGGTGTTTTCAAGTTTTGACAGGAAAATCGTGCAAATAAGTAGTCACTGGCACCGTGGATGGCACTTGAGTGCAATCAAGCTCCAAAGCTAAAGCCGAAAAGACCTGAAGGTGACTCGATGGCACGAAGATCACGACAAGAATCGAAGAGGCAGAGCTGCTCTTAAAGCGCTCGGTATTGGTACTAAGTGAAAAGATCTATCGGTACCGAGTGAACTAGAACGGAACCCCTAAGAGCTTCGATACCAGTACCCTACAATCTTTCCTATCAGTACCGACTGGTTTGTGACAGCAGCTAGCAGTTTTGGTACCTATACCACTTTAACCTAGGTATTGATATCGAAGGCCTTCGAAGCAGATTTTTTTTTGCACCTTGGGAATATTGTACACATTTGGAGGCTTGTATAAACGGTGTGATGTCACCCAAATCCAAACAAGTAGATTTGTATTGCAATTTTCTAGATCTAGGATAGATTTTGAATTACTTTTTGAATTGTTCTTAGTGTTCTTCATTTTTCAGCACGTAATATTTAATTTCTTGCCTTAATTAGTTTTTGTTTTGCTATTAGTGTCTTCATTAAAGTTGTAGCTACTCTTCTGATCTATCATAATCTCTAGTTTATTTCTTGTCTTGTCATTTCAATACGTTGGTTAGATTTTTGCTTGCTTTTATCTCTCTAGATAAGAGTCAGTAGTTTTTCAAGGTTAGGTCATGGGGTGACTAACACCTCATGGCTTGAGTTAAAATTGCTTTTCTCACAATAAAGTTTGAATCTTTGGTTCGAAATCGATGTGTAGTTTGGGTCCATTTGTCAAATTGCTAAGGTGTCAACCTTCTTGATCATGTGTAGGTAAGAGCGAGCCTATTTGCCACACATAATGCTTAGAGCTCTGTCGCAAAAGGCATTTGCCAAATGAATTCTAGTGCTAACTTGATAATCAAACCATATATCTTTCGAGTTGAGGACCTTAATTGAGTATCTCAAACCGAGTAATAGGATGAGAAGAATGATTTGACTTGAGTCATGGGTGTTAAGATCTCCTAGACCTAGCCTTCCTTTTATTCTAGTTAATTTGCCGTTTAATTTAGCCTTTTAATTTCCATCGCATAAAGCAAAACAAAGTTGGCTGTCTAAAGGCCGAAAACCTTGCTTACTTCTACAAATCCATCCAAGCCATATTAATTATTCCATTGGGTACGATCCCGGTCTTCCGAATTATTATGCTTCAAAATGTCGAATTTACCCTACGCTTGGGGTGATCATATTTCGATATATTGACGGATGAAGCAGTTGGCCTCCGCGTTTCCTTTGCCTATAAAAGGAGCAGTCCCCCTAGAGATAATGAGGAGATCCTTACCCTCTGAAACCCTAAACATTACTCTGAAACCTCTTCTTCGCTCATACTTACTTGACCGTTGGAGTGCCTATCCTGGACTCCTACGACCCGGGTTTGGGCACTAACACGGGTATTATTTGTGAAGGACTCATCCTCATCCAAGACACATCAACCGAGCCACCATACTACCTAAGGTTTGACTGGAGAAATTTTAGCGCCAAAATTGGCGACTCTGCTGGGGACCACTTCTAACTCAGATCTTTGTGGAATACTTTCTCCTCTCCATTCTCTTTCTCTCCATTCAAATATGACTAGCACGGACGGACGACATCTTGGTCTTGTGCACATTTTTTTCCGAACCCCCAGACATAAGCTTCCCCAATGACTCAGCAGGTGCGAACGGATTTAGGGCTCATGGTTACCCCCGCTAGGGCACCCGATGGCTCCGTAATGATGGGCTCAATCGTCGCTAGGGCGAGTAGCCATGCTGACGGAACGGCTTCATTTCATATCAACGGGGTCAACTGCACGGTGGCCAGCCTTTTCCCAATTCCACCTCCTTCGCCAGAGCTCCCTATGAGTATGGTAGAAGAGTTGTTGCGGCTAAGGACGCTGGTGTAAGAACTTTAAACGCACCAAGAGGTCCCTCCCATCTTGAATCTTGGGAGCGGTACCGAAGGAGGAATGCGGTCCATCCGTCTTAAACGGACGACACTGCTAGGGCCTCCGCCTTCACAAGGCTCGGCTCACTGTGTCGCCTGGACGCTAGTGGACGCATTCATCTGGAATCCAGACACCAAATGGATCCTCATAGCGAGACGTCCGACAATGGTGTAGACACCCTAATCTGGGTCTCCCAATTGATTTACTTTGTTTTTCGGTTTCTAGTTTCCACGATGATGAATTGGATCAAGAGCAGACTTGAGGACAGAAGGGTTTGAACTTGGAGTCATTAGAACCCCTTTTAAACCCCAAAACCCTAAGTAAAAAAAAAACCCTAACCGAGGTTTGACCAGCGTGCGTCGATCGGGCACATGCACGCATCAGTCAATTTGCCAGGTGGTGGTCAAAGGTCAAACTTTGACGATTGACCAATGCAGTGGTAGATGGCACGCGCGCTCATGTATGGGTATTGCACGCATCGGTCTAAACCTGTCGTTTTCACCTTTTTGCCAGCTGGATTTTGTGATCATTAAGGGTGTAGAGACCTGAATATTTTGAATTTTGAAAATATTTATTAAGTGACTAATTGGGAAAATTATGATGTATTGGATGATTAATTGAATTGAGGACCAAAGTGAGAGAATAGAGAATTGAGGGGGGTGAATGTGTAGTTTGAAAGATACATGAGTATATATGGGGGTGTGAGAGGTGTAGGAGATCATTTATCCCCACTCCTCTCTATCTCATCCATTTTTCTCCCTCCCCCTCTCCATCGATCTCTTTCTCTCTTCTCTTTTCTCACTCAAAACTCCACTTAATCTCACTAAACCTTCAAGAACCGACCTCCCTTAAGCCTTTTATTCGCGTTCTAGAGCTCGGAGATCCTTGGGTTGAGCTTAAATCAAAGTTTCGGAATTCGAAAAGCTAGGTCTCGTTCAAAACCACTTGAATCTCGGCCATTGTTGCGAGGTAGGGATCTCTTTACCTCTTTTATGTGTTTATATGTTAATTTGGTGTAGAATCGTGCCTTTGATTGTTGGATTTTGGTTGTTGTTCATGCCTTGAAAATCTGCTGAGATCGTTACCCGAAGCCCTGTGGTATCGATACAGATTAAGGGCTGTATCGATACTATAAGCTTATCTTTTTGGTCAGAGAGTATTGTATCGATACGGATTTCGTGCATATCGATAACAGGAGCTTAACTCCAGTTTTGCACCTATTGCTTTTCCTTCGATTGTTTTGGCCTCCAATCACTTCTAAACCCTCTCGGACACCTCCTAAACTATCATAAACTTATCTAATTGATTTCTTATGATGGCTCGATGTACTCTTAGATCCGTTGAAGTTCGGTTAGCAAGAATCGGATGAGATTTGACTTAGTTAAACATTGTTAATGTGCATTCTATAGATTGTTGGTATTTGTGATCGTTTGTGGAGCATTTGGGATGACGTTGGTATAGTGTAGGATGTTCTATCTAAGAATGTGTTCATGGGGGAGTCTTAGTTTGCGTGTTGTGTGAGAAATAGTTGATTTTTGGGTCAAAGGTTGGTTTAGGAAGTCCCGTAACGCAAGTGGTGGTAATACGGAGACTTTGAGGGTTTCGTAACGCAAGTGGTGGTAACACAGTAATCCTTATGGGGTTATCCGGTAACGCAAGTGGTGGAAATACCGATAGTGGGAGTTTGGGTTAGCGAGTCGAGTAGGGGTTGTTTGAGGAATTAGTGTCACATAGTTTATGCATTCAATTTCGATAAGGGTTCCTTCGCAAATAGATTGGTTATCGTCTACCGGACTGTATTTCCATAACCTCTTCGTTTGCACTTATCATCATATTCGCATATAAATTTGGTAAGGATTTTCCTATTGGGCTAGTGTAGCTCAACAAAATCCTTCTTTTCAGGTTCGAATGTCGGGCAATAGACGACATGCAATGACGTGTTTGGACACGAAGATTTTTAGGAGCTAACCTTGTTTTAGTTACTTAATCATCTTTTGTAATTGATTTGTTTTTGGTAAAGATGAGTTTATAACTAATTATTCTTAAATTCCTTTTGATTAAAAGGTTTGTGATATTCTGAACATGTAATATATCTATCTAAGTTAATTTGGGCCGTGGCGCCAAGGTTGTATTTCTTTGAACATGGAGACTTGTTTGTAAACTTAAACAGGTGGGAAACTCTTTTGGGTAATACGTATGATACGTAAGGTTCTTGTATTAAATGGTATTATTTGTTTATGTTGAAAATCGAGGTTGTGACAAATTGGTATCAGAGCATCTAAGTTTGAATACTTTGTGACTATGGGGAGACTTTTAGTCATGGGTTCAAAATGTCACGTCATTTCCATAACATATGTATGTGCTTTTGTGCATTGATATCATTTGGCTTGTGTGGCATGTCATTTCAATGCAGTAGAGTTGCTTTGACCCGTGTTGGAATAGTTGGAGGTTTTGACCTCATTAGATATTGTTGTGATTGATTAACCTTCTTTTCTTATAACTTGTAGCTAGATGCCTCCGAGAACGTGTGCTAGGGTGGGCGAGGCCGAAAGTATGGGTGGTCGTGGCCGAGAAGCGCCGGTTGAGGATGAGGTTAGTCACCATGCGGAAAATCCGAGTGGGAATCCGGGGGAAAGAACCGAACACGGTCGGGAAGAAGAAGTCCCGATCGTTCAAAATCCATTTGCTAGGGATTTCGTTGCGGCTCTCGCAGCCGCAAACCTTTTAAATCCTGCTCCTAGGGAAAACGCCGATAGTCGTGCTATTATAGCAATGAGGGAGTTTAGCCAAAGAAATCCACCTACCTTCGATGGGTCGAACAGTGACCCTCTTGTGGCCGATCATTGGCTAGCCCAAATTCGAAAACTCTTCAGGGCTCTTCAGATCATGGAGGATGACTTGCGAGTCAATATTGTAGCCGTTCAACTAACCGGGGAAGCGAATGAGTGGTGGGAATCGGTACTAGAATCATGAAAGGATGTGAGGAGAGCAGCGAGGACCGCGGCTCAAGCAAATGAGCCAGATGTTGAGAACCTTACTTGGGCCGAATTTGAGGTGCTCTTTGAGGAGCAATACTTTCCAGAAACAAGTCGCGACCAACTGAGAGACGAGTTTGAGAAATTAGAGCAAGGAGACATGACTGTGTTAGAATATACATTGAAATTTCAATCCTTGTCCCGTTTCGTGCCGGAGCTAGTAGCTACCAAAGAGAGGAAATGTAGGCGATTTGAGAGGGGCTTACTCGATACCGTGAAGAAGTTTGTTATGGCACAACGCAAAGGGAGGTTTTCCAAAGTCGTTGAATGTGCGAGGAGCATTGAGACACCGAGGGAGGCACCTAAAAACACTAAGGTTTGGGAACCTAGACCACCAACGGGGGGTATGAGTTCTTCTTCGGGGAGTTTCGGTAGTCAAGGAAGAAAGAGACAACGAGATCAATCATCGGTTTCATAGGGTCCGTCAAATGTTAGGCCTCCACCTTCTTCTTCGTTTGGGACTCGGGGAGTTTCTAATGGACCTTTGATCGTATGTCACGAGTGTGGTCAGACGGGGCACATTCGCACCTAATGCCTGCGACTTTTGAACACGTGCTTTACTTGTGGGTCACTTTGCTAGAAATTGTCCACGTAGGGATGGGGCTCGTAATGAGTCGGGATCGGTGCAGCATCCGAGGGGTGGACAGGGGTCTGGTCGATAGTCGTTTCGGGGTAATCAGAGGCAGCAGCAGTCTCACTTTCGTCAGAACACTGCAGTTTAGGGATCTCAGGCTAAGAGAGGAGCTAGTTCGTCTACACCTCCGCAGGGCTCTGGTCATCGGGGTGGACACATTTAGGGTCAAACCACTCAGGGGACGGCATTCGCTATCACTTCTGCTATTCCATCTCCACCACCTCCTGTCACTTCTCAGGCCCCGGAAACTTCGGTTGTGAGGGGTACATTTCTCTTGTTTAACTCCTTTGCTAGACTATTATTTGATTCTAGAGCATCGCATTCATTCATTGCTGCATCTATTGCTTGTGCTTTGGGGTTGGAAATCGAAAGTATCAGTCCTCCATTGTTTGTTGACACACCTATAGGAGGTAGATCACCATTAGATCGTATTTGTTGAGATTGTGAGCTTGTTATTCGAGATCGCCGTTTTACATTTGACTTTATCGTGCTGAATATGTCGGGGTTTGACCTTATTTTGGGAATGGATTGGCTGTCGATGTTCCATGCTACTATAGATTGCTTCAAGCGTCAGGTCCGTATTTGTCCACCTAGAGGTTCTTGTTTCAAGTTCTTTGGGGAGCGTCGGGAGCTGATAGAACCATATATGTGTGAGTCTCGGGAGCGTGAGTCGGTATATGCTTTGTTAGCGAGTTTGGCCTTAGATGAGGATGTATCTGCGCGTGGGGAGTTACCTCTTGTTATTTGTGATTTTCCGGATGTGTTTCCAACGGAGTTGCCCAGCTTACCACGTGAGAGAGAGATTGAATTCACTATTGATTTGCTTCCTGGTACCGCTCCTATCTTCGTACCTCCTTACTATTTCGCGCCTACCGAATTGAGAGAATTGAAAGTTCAGTTGCAAGAATTGGAGGATTTGGGGTTTATCCGTCCGAGTATGTCACCGTGGGGAGCACCGACTTTGTTCCCTCAAAAGAAGGATGGGTCGCTTCGCTTGTGTATCGATTCCCGTAAATTGAATCGCGTCACCATTAAGAATAAGTACCCTATGCCTAGAATCGACGACTTGTTTGACCAACTTCGAGGCGCCACTTGTTTTTCTAAGATTGATTTGAGGTCCGGTTATCACCTAGTCGATCTATTCAAAGGATACACCCTTGAAAAGATTTCCGAGGATTTTGGCAGCGTCCAAACATCATGAGATAGACTTGTCTGTAGTTGTAGAGTCTAGGAGGACACCGATGATGACGTGTATATTGCATTTCTTTTTGCAATTAGCTGCGGCTGCAGGAACATCACTGAGCTTTCAATTACTTTACTGTCTAGTTTGGAACCATTGCACCGAACAAAAGAGTACCGAAAGGAAGAGCCAAACCTACTTGGGAACATCTTCAGCATCCGATTCAAAGGCTTGTCAAGCTAGATTCCTTGTCAGTCGCAACGGAGGCTTCTCCAGGTTCACTGTTGGCCGCCCAATAGTCGGGTTCGCCATCGATATTGCAAAAAGCCACGCTGTCGGCTTCCCCATCTTCAGCTTCTTCATCAAGCTCCATTGAAAAACCTGTGATGGCAGATCAACCGCTCACTCTGGAAATTATGCTCATGAACCTCCAGAACAGTATCACTACTATGCAACAGAAGGCCACCCAAACTAATGCCTCAATCACTCGCCTGAATGACCTTATCAACACTCGTCTTCCACGATCGGCCGAAGAGGAAGGCGAGGACGATGAGGATGTTCATGCAGAACCTGTCTTTATCGAGGATCTAAACCATGCAGGGCGTCTCATTGTTCAGCCTAGCCCTAAAGAGGCTCGTGTGCCTGCTCCAAATCCAAACCCCGTTGTTGTTAGGCCTGTTCAAAACCCTGACATAGCTGCTCTCATGGCCAAAATGGCTAAGCTGGAAAAAGCTGTTTCAAAATCCGAAAAGATCAGTGCAGGGGGAATCGACCTGGATCGCCTCTGTTTGTACCCTAACGCTAGGCTTCCTAACAGATTCAAGATGCCTGACTTGGTTAAATTCGATGGGAGCGGTGATCCCAAGACTCATCTCTTTGGCTACCATGCTGCCATGAAGCTGCTAGGTGTGGAAAGTGAGGCCATGTCTCAACTTTTCCCATAGACTCTCTCTGGGCCTGCCTTCCATTGGTTTCTGTCGCTTGACATCTCCAAAAGAAGAACTTGGGAAGACATAGAGGCTGTCTTTGTCTCGCAGTACAATTATAACTCTCAGCTCAAGATGACTACTCGTGAGTTGGAGTCCACCAAAATGGAAGCAAAGGAGTCCTTTGCGGATTTTGTTAAGAGGTGGAGAACCAAAGCCGCTCTAATGACTGAGCGCCCGAGCGAGAGGGATCAACTCCGCATCATTTCCCGAAATCATCAGCCTGACTTCGCCAAACACCTCGTGCTGGTTCAAGCATCTGCAACCTTTGAGACTTTCTTCGAATTAGGCCTAGCCATTGAGGATGCACTGCAGAGTGGAATTCTGCCTAGGGGAGAGTCCTCCTCACAGAAAGCGAAGCCGTGGCCCCATTCTGGAAATAGTAGCACGTTGTTTGGTAACAACAACTACTCCAATACAGCTACAAGTGGGAGCGATGCTCCGGCTTTCGACTCCAATCGTGCTGCCGATGTCAACCAGGTTCAAAATGCCCAAAGCTACCGGGCCCGAACCCAGCCTCGGAATTTCTCTGTCTTCGAGGCATCTCTATCCGCAGTGATGAAAAAACTCGTCAAGTCTGGGCATCTCGAACCCTTGACCCCAACATCTCCGCCAAAAGTCCTACCTTCTGGTTATAAGCCTCACTTCTTCTGTGCCTTCCACCAAATGCCTGGCTATCCTACTGACGCATGCTATCATCTTCGACATGAGATTCAAGATCTCATTGACAATGGCACGGTTCAAGTTCCTCCAAAGCCCAACATCATTTCCAACTCCTTGCCTCAACACAACTCTGACCCTCTGGTTGGTCAGATATCTATCACCTCCACTCAAATCAACCCGAGCTCCACCATATTCAACCCTAGCCATTATATTGTCCCAGAAAGCCAACCCAAACCAATCGTATCCATCCCGTTCAAACCAGAGGTTAACATGATGGCTGTAGGTTGGGTAATTGAGGTCTTCACTGCCGACACCTGGATTGACAGTAATGGGGAGCTTACAAAGGAGCGGACTGACGGGCTGAGGTCCATTGTTCATGGGAGCACCGAGTAGGTTTGGTCGAAGAAGCTGAAGTGCTGTTGTTTGGGCCTGACATCCACTGGATCCCACCTCTTTTTGTGGAAGCTAAGGGTAGCTGTTAAAATTGCATTTTCAAACCGCGTTTAGTTTGCATTGGCGTTTTGTCTGAGTCGGACACAGAGTCTTTTGCATTTGTCTAAGTCTAGCTTTGAGTCGGAGGTTGTGCCTCTTGGCCCTCCATGTCGTAGCTTTTGTTCGAGTCTTTTGCTATACTTGGCAACCCCGAGGGGCTTTCTTTATGATATGCATTATCTTGCTTCTTAGTACTTTGCTGGCTTTTGAATAAACTGTGTTGACCTTGACAACGAAGGGATAGATTTCAATGGGATTATCCCCAAGGAAATGTGTTCCCTCGCCAAAAGGGAAGACGAAAGGCATGCTCAGCCTATTAATTGAAATTGTAGTTTTCAATAAAAAAGATGAGGTGGACCTCCAAATGGTTCAAAGCTGGTTCGACACAATCCCCAAAGGAGCATTGTGCCTGGTCAGACAAGTTCGAAGAGTTCATCGACATCTTGGCATGGTCTCTCAAATGACATGCCGGACGTATACCCTGAGATAAAGGACATCAAATCTTGTTGCTATCAGGTGCCAAACCATGTAAAGCGAAGCTCAGAAGGTCCAGCGCCACATACCATGTTCAAGTTTGCAAGAACAGCGTTCTGCCAAGCACAAGTTAGAACGTTCAAAATTGGCCTGAAGTAAGGCATTTCCAATTGAAGCACTTTGGACTCTGTGCTATCAAAGTTGTTTTATCTGGGGCTACAGCCAAATATCATCGATCTCAACAGCAATAAATTCAAATACCTTGGTTAGCATGGATCAATTCAAAAGCCTTTTCTCTGAGAAAAGCTCGTTGGGCTGAAAACCCCAAGGGTGGGCAGTTCCAAGCAAAAGTTAGAGCAGCTTGCTAGACCAGAAAACCTATGAAGGAGGTCTAGGCAAAAGTAAAGGCAAAATTTGGAAGCTCGCTAGACCGAAAACCCGAATGGGCGATTCTAGGCAAAAGTTAGAGCGTAAAAGGTGAGGTAAATACTCGAGTGAACCTTGGCCTGAACTACGTTTTGACCTAATTCCCTAGCTTGGGATACGTAGGCAGTTTCTCATTGAGACTTGGTCACAATTTATCAATTAGATCCATGGTTGACGTTTGGTACACATCAAAGGTCAAAAAGGATCAAAGATCAAGCTGCATGAGAGGAGTCTGAAGGGGGAAATCCTTCATCTTTCAATTTTGTTTCCAACTACTATTTCAATTTCAAAAGCTGAGCAAGAGCCTTAAAAGAATTTAAGCATAAAAAACAGAACGAAATGCTGGCGAGGCCTAACGGCTCACAGTTTATTCTAAGTTCAGCAAAGTCTAGTGTAAGCAACTGCAACGAATTTGTAGTCACGCTCATATTCAATTCGAGCATCAAATCAATAGCAGTCAGCTATTGCCTTCGAGTCCTGTTCAAGGGGCTTTTGCCGAGTTTTGTCATACTATGCAAACCTAATGTGACTGCATGGGGGTGTCAGTTTCAGTCCAAGCCTATATGTGTCATCATTTGTGTCTTATGTCCGTTTTTGTGGCATTTTTCTAGATTTCAATCCATTGTCATGTTGAGATGCTTTTCTCAGTTCTATTTGTTCATCCAAGTCACCGTACGTATGTTTGACCTTACAAGTGTCATTTTCACCTGTCTAAAGGGATATTGTGAGTTTTGACACGTTAATGCCCAAAATTTCATTATTCTCCGTGTGTCTAAGGATCCGCATTGTATCATTGAGATTTTTCTCCCTTTTCGTTCGAGCTAGGTGAGTTTGTGCATGTGTGCATATCTCTGTGTTGACTTAGGCCACTTGTCAATGCAAATTAGATATTAGCGGTCAGTTTTTGTCCATAAACTGCGAAAATGCAATTTTTACATTGCTATCCTGGCTTCTGTAATCCACAAGCTGTGGAATCTCATCAACGGCAAAGGGCACGTCAGCCCAAGGCCAAGCAAAGCATCCATCTGGGGCTTATCCGCCCAAGCATCAAAGGAAGGGGCACGCAGGCCCACTGCTGTTACTACATGTCAACTAGGCACGCTAGCTCGCTCAATGTCTCTCTATCAGGATGCGCATCTCATAAGCAAAAGACAGTAAAGTACTGGGGCTCAGTGGTAGTCCTTAAGCATCGTTGTCCTCCTAGGAGCCGCCCTTAGCTAGGGTCTGCATTTTCAATTTGTGCACTTTGTTAGTATATACATCTTTGCATATTGTATTTATCAACTGTTGAAAACAGGAAGGTGGCCAGAATGGTCGCCATCAAGACTTTGTTTACCAAAGGATGCGAGGCAATCTCCTGCGGTTTTGTTATTGTTGGTTAGCGGATGCGAAGAAATCTCCCTGAGTTCACGATTTGTTTACCGAAGGATGCGATTCAATCTCCTGCGGTTTTGTTTTGTTTGTTTAGTGGAGGCAATGGAAATCTCCCTAACACTCGATTTGTTTATCGAAGGATGCGATGCAATCTCCTGTGGTTTTGTCCTGTTTGTTCAGCGGAGGCAATGGAAATCTCCCTAACACTCGATTTGTTTGCCAAAGGATGCGATGCAATCTCCTGCGGTTTTGTTATTGTTGGTCAGTGAATGCGAAGAAATCTCCCTGAATCCACGATTTGTTTGCTGACGAATGCGATTGAAAAATCTCTTGCGGCATTGTTCTCATAGTAGGATGCGATAAAATCTTCTGCAGAACAAATCAACGACAGCCGATCCTGTCCAAATCTCAATGGCTCGATCATTCTGCCCACTGATCTGCCTGTCCAAATCAGCGATGGTCAGCCATATCATCAATGACAATCAACCACATCGCCTGTCTCTGTCCATTCAACGATGACAACCAGCCACGTCGCTTGTCTCTGCCCATTCAGCAACGACAATCAACCACATCGCCTGTCTCTGTCCATTCAGCGATGACAACCAGCCATATCGTCCGTGTTCACCCCGATCAACAACGATCAGGATATCGTACGATGATCTGCCCATTCGCAACTAGTTGTTCCCCAGGAGAGTCCACTTTGGCCTGCCCTGAACTATTACCTCTACATTAGTCTAGCTTCACACACATCTTCCAACAGCCTTATTGCTCTGTCTCAGATGGTCTTTGATAAAGAGATTGGCTCTGATTCCCAACAGATGGAATTCAACCTGCCTGACACGACCTACCCGTGTTTGTTGGAATGCTTTGTGTCGAGGATAGCTTGATCCCCAGCAACGACGACCTGTCCTGTCCACATCTGCAGCGACAGCCTGTCCTGTCCAAATTCGATCAACAAGCAGCGATTCGCTCATCCACTTCTACTTCCATCCCCGGCAATGGACAACTAGTCCATTCCACCAATCAGGTTCCTTAAGTTTACTTGTCTACTTTGCTAGCATGCTTTGCTCTAGATTGCCTTGAGGGGTGTCTACAATTATTTGACATTACTTGTACCAAGTCGATGGTGCTTCAAGTGCCGTCAAAAAGGGGCTATGGTAGACACCCCAATCTGGGCTTCTAGATTAGTTTACTTACGGTTTTTTATTCCCCGATGATGAAATGGATGAAGAACACCCCGGGAATGTTAAGTGTTTGCGCTCTGAGTGTTTGAAAAACCCTTGAACCTAACCTATCTTAGGCCACTTCAAAAATCAAAAACCCTACTGGTCCGCGCCAGGGCGCAACTATCCCGCGCCAGGGCGCATCATCGCGCGCCAGACTTACTCCATCGCGCGACAGTGCGCTAGGGCGCACCATCGCGCGACAGACTTACTCCGTCGCACGACGGTCCAACCTACCACCAACCTTTCTGACGGAGGACAGTTGGCCACCAATGCAACTTTAGCCAGGCCTCGCGGACTGGCTGAACTCTTGTGTTTCCAACCAAATTCACCTCCATCACTCCCAATATATAGCCCCATTGTTTCTCTTTTAAGGGGTTACCAAAATTAAGTCTAAAGAAGGATTAGACTCACAATTCTCCATTTTCATCTCAATCATCTAGGAACATAGCTTGTTCTTCCCCATCCAAACACCACTAAATCAAGCCTTCAAATCTCAAAGCTCGAACACCGTTAAAACTCAAAAGCCAAAGGTACATCTTACCTTTGTTCTGCTCTCTGTTCTGATCCCTGAGGCGGGCTGGCAGAGCCAAGGCTGGTAATCAATAC
Organism: Rhododendron kiyosumense; assembly: GCA_019656275.1. Taxonomy (NCBI): domain Eukaryota; kingdom Viridiplantae; phylum Streptophyta; class Magnoliopsida; order Ericales; family Ericaceae; genus Rhododendron; species Rhododendron kiyosumense. The sequence goes on along the minus strand of BPLS01000189.1, from coordinate 1,379,319 downwards.
CAGTCCTGGTCCTAAAGCTGGCGAGGTTTCAAAAACCGTCATGGTACGAACCAGCGCATGACGGACCCACTCATGTGCGCGACTGTCCTAGTCTGTGCTCGCTGGTCCGCGTGGGGATTGGTTCCTACTGTTTTGTGCTTTATTATGTTATAGATCACTGTTAAGCGTGATAAAAATCAGTTTACTACTTTCCTTAGTATAAACTGCTAGTTTGTAGTTGAAATTGCATGTCTGCTGTTTTGGAGTACCCCTGGGATCATTTTGAACCTGTCCCAGAACCCAGAAATGTGTAAACCAAACACTGGTCTGGTCTGCGCCAGGGCGCACTATCGCCCGCCAGACTCGCGCGACAGTGCGCTAGGGCGCATCCTCGTGCACCAGACTCGCTCCGTCGCGCAATAGTCTACCTCTGACCAGTGAGTGGCCTTGCACGGGTAGCTCGGCCTTAGGCCATTATTTTATCCCCACACTGTTTATGGGATGTTTTATTAATTTGTAGGGCTTCTCAGCCTTTAAACTGTATATTATGCTGCTATAAACTGTGTGGTTTGTCCTAGGTGTGCACTGGTCCTTCCAAAGCCTAGAGGGTTTGAGAATAAGAGCTGTGGGTTTGAACTCACCGGCACGCGCGTGTTTTAGAGTTGCACGTGCAGGAGTAAACAGCATGCAGTGACTTGTTCAGTGCATATTGGTTTTTTCCTGCGCACGTCACTCTAAAACAGGAGCCTTCCAGTTTGTTTAAACTCCCACAGCAGTCTGTTCTCATCCTATACTAACTGCTCATCCATGCTATCTATCACATCCTGTAAACATGTTACAGTTTTAATCCCCTTTAACTGTTCTCCTGCCCTAATTGGCTATAAATTGATTAATCAAACAGAATCACAAACAAACAACATTTTCGCAAATGCCTAACTAGAGACCAATCTCCGGATTGGGCGAGAGGGGTGCCATAAAACCCTTCCCCTCTCGTAACCTGGCTCCCGAACCCAGATATGGTTATGACGGATTGGTTCCTTAACTTTTTCAAATCAAACAGCGCGTCAAGTGCTTCAAAATACGGTTCTTTAGGTGTCGGACCTTCAAACCCGAGTGGCGACTCTGTATTTTCGCGAGCGCTTGCCGTCCAACTTTAAAAGCACTCCATCGAACCGGCACTTTCTTTTGGGAAGGGAACGGAATCGTTTCCCTAAGAAAAGGGCACGCTGCCCATAACTCTCTTTTCAGACTCTAGTGGTTTCATCTCCAGCACAGCCTTTATCTTTGATGGATCAACCTCAATCCCACGAATAGTTATCAAAAAGCCGAGCATCTTACCCGCGGTGACGCCAAACGTGCATTTTTGCGGATTGAGACGCATGCGATACTTGCGAAGCCGTTCGAAGAGCTTCCAAAGAACAGGAATATGCCCCTCACGAGTCTTTGACTTAGCAATCATGTCGTCCACATAAATCTCAACTTCTTTGTGCATCATGTCGTGCAAAATGGTCGTAGCAGCCCGTTGATAGGTAGGTCCCGCATTCTTTAACCCAAATGGCATGACTAAGTAACAGTAAGTCCCCCACTCGGTGATGAACGTCGTTTTTTCCCATTCTTCTGGTGCCATGAGAATCTGATTGTAACCTGAGAAACCGTCCATGAATGAGAGCATAGCATGTCCAACTGTATTATCAACAAGAACATCAATATGTGGCAAAGGAAAGTCATCTTTTGGGCTCGCCCTGTTTAAATCCCTGAAGTCGACACACACTCGGATCTGTCCATTCTTCTTGGGAATCGGCACTATGTTAGCAACCCAAGTAGGGTATTAAGAGACCACAAGAAAGCCAGCGTCAATCTACTTGGTGACTTCATCCTTAATCTTTTGTACCCAATCCGGCCTCATCCGTCTCAACTTCTGTTTCACAGGTTTAGCATCTGGCAGTAGGAGGATTCGATGCTCCACTATCTCAGGGTCGATCCCGGGCATGTCTTGATGAGACCATGCGAAGATATCACCGAATTCCGTGAGTAGTTCCTTGAAATCATGATGTTCCTCTGGGGATAAAGTGGAGCCCACCTGAACCATTCGGGGATCCTTCTCATCTTTCAAGTTTATGAAAATTACTTCTTCCTTTAATGGCTGAGCATGCCTTTCATCTTCCCTCTCGATGAGAGCGCGAATTTCCTTGGGGATGTTCCTATCAAAATCTATCCACTCATCGTCGGGGTCGACACAATTTATATATAAATCATCAAAGTAATCAGAAGTAGATTCTTTCATTGCAGGAGACCCTGTGGGGTTAACAAGTACAGTAGATTCAAACTCAAAGGAAAAGTCATGACGTGGAGGGCCGAGTGGCACAAACTCCGACTCAGAGCTAGACTTAGATTCAGAAGACTCAACAGACTCTGTGTCAGACTCAGAGGCATCATCAATGCAAGTTAAGCGTGGTTTGAAAATGCAATTTTTAATGCTACCCTTAACTTCCACAATAAAAGAGATAGGGTCCTCAGGGGCCTCGGGCCCTAACACGAATACTTCAGCTTCCTCAGCTTCTTCAGTTAAACCCACTTGAGAGAACTCACAGAAAAGCTGCTCAAGCCTCCCTGATCAAAAGATCTCAGCCAATCGGTCTTGATCCTTGGCTGGCCAAGCCTCTTCTTGAATTCCAACCTTGCCGGCTCTTCATCGCTGTCTGACCAGGTGTCATTAGCAAAAACATCAAAGCCCGAGAGAAGTCCCCCAGTCTTTGAATCGATAAACGGTTCGGCCTGTCCGGTGTATGCATTGCTTCCTTTTTTCAATACGAAGTAGCTATCCGAGTCACCATAAAGGGTTCGAGGTTTTCCCGTGCATTTCCTCCTTTTGGCATCTTTGGCAGAGGAAACATACCCCAAACCAAAGCGGCCCTCGCAGGAAGGAAACGCAGGAAACTCAGGGATCCCCTGTTGGTGAACCCCTAAGCCAAGACCAGGCAGATAGGACATTCTCCTCATAATGTTCAAGGCAACAGAGCTGATGATGAAGTCCCCATCCACGTTGATGGCTAGAACAGACCCGGATGTGTCAAAGGAGAATCCCCCAAAATCGACACCTTCTTCACCATGCATAATTCCCAAAATAGGAGTGCCATCTTCCTTGAGCAGGTGGATCCCCGAATCCCCGCAAATGGTTAAGGTGCCGGTTGGAAGTCCTAAAATGACCTTTTGGTGGAGAGTGGATGGTACGGCCATGATATCGGATCCGTGGAGCCATGGCCTACTAAGCAAAAGTTTGAACGTGGCCGAGATGTCAACTATGTGAAATTCGACGTCCATTTCAAAACCGTCCATGTCGAGCTTGAGCATTAGCGTTCTCTAAACTGTATGACGAGCACCATCATACGCCTTCACAGCCAGGCTGGAAAGTGCGAGGTCCTTCTTAGTTAGTCCCAGGCGGTAAGCCACCCTTAGAGGGCAAACATTGATGGCTGAGCCATTGTCGATGAGCACTGTGGGAACCCAAAGTCCTCGGGACTTGACGGTAATGTGTAAGGGGCGATTGTGGTCAACTCCTTCAATAGGTAAGTCCTTGTCGGTGAAGATCACGGTGTGCTTGGAGGTAGGCAGGAGAAGGAGAGATATCATTGCATCAGGAGTGACGTCATTTTGAACCTCCAGACGAGAGAGAATGTGGCAAAGCTTCTGACGATGTTCGCAAGAGGAACAAATCAGTCCCCAGATTGATATGGCAACGGGAATCTGCTCGAGTTGTCTTTGAATCATATCGGCATCCAGGGAACCAGCAGGTACCTCAAGAGGTGCAAACTTTGGGAAAGCAGAAGGCCTGCTCCTTTGATTAGAAGGGTTGGACGAGTTCCCAATATGCAGATTAACGGGCTAAAAAATCCGTCCACTCCTCGTAACATTGTGAACGTTCCCCAAAGAGGGCACGACCTGAGGGTCTTGATTGACATCCCAAAGGTTAGAAAGGACTTCGCCCAATTTGCGCTTCCCTTTGTCGACTGCCGGAGCCATTGCAAGTACTTCCATGTCCAAACCCAAATCTTCAGTCAAGTCTTTCACCAACAGCGTGTCCCAAAAGTCCAAGCCTTGTACCGCCCCAACTTCTGCAACAGGCTCCGAACTAGTGACGAAAGGAACATCCCAAAGCCCTCCATTAGCAAAAGAGTGATTAACTGTCCAGATCTTGGGTCCGACTTGGACGTTGACCACATCTCATCTACGTCCCATAGGTCAGCCCGCTGGATAAGATCTGTAACCATGATACTGCAATCTTCCTCAGTCAGGAAAGAAACCTCTGGGCGCGGGGATCCCTCATCGGTAATGTAAAAGGTAGGGTCATACTCAGCATCAGACACCGAGTTGACCATCCTGTCAATGATAGAGGGTAAAAAGCATTCCCCTAGGACGCGAGGCTCCTCCTGAACGAAATCGTCTTCCACGAAGTGGGTCATGTGATCTGGTAAAGCGTAACCCTGGAGAGGGTTAGTGTCAAAGTCCAATTCAGAGTGCCAAGCAGGTTCAGGATCCCAAAAGTACTCCCCCTCAGGAATCAACGGTTCCGGTTGTTGGAATAGCATGTACAAAGAAAAGCCATCCAAAGGGTCAAACATGGCGGCTTCATAATTAACCATCCAGGCATCATACCAAGCGTGGTCGAAGGGGACATACTCAGGGTGTTGCAGGAAACCGTCCAATTCAAGCTCAGTCCAAGCATTGATTATGGGAGTTGCATAGTCATCATTATCAGCTGTAGCCCAACCTACTGCCTGCATATCAATCTGCTGTTCCGGTAGAGGAGGGATAGCAGACCTAAAACGACTCATCAGACTTGGAGAGGGGTTCGGATCTGTCACATTGAAATACAGGCTATCCAGAGAAGAGGCAGAGTTAAGTTGTATCGAAGGGATGGACCGATGGAAAAGGTCACTGATAGAGGCACTAAGCAAAAATGCCCCACTTTACAAGCGGGCCGAGGGCACGTTGGAGTCGGACGACTGTCCTTCCTCGGGATGGATATGGAAGATCTCGGCTTCGAGTTGAGAAGATATGGGCACGATCGGCCTGGGTTGATCTGTAACGCCCCTAATTTTAGGTACGTTAATAAAGGAAATTTATTACAGAAATACTTGAGTCACTGCTCATTATTACAAAACAGCTCACATAGGAGCATTTTAAAGTTCAAAAGACAACAAAAGGAAAGCTACGAGGTCCTACACTACGGCTCCTCTTGCTCCTCCAGCCTAGCGAGTTCCTCGGCTCCGTACGCCTCCAAGGTGAAGAGGTCGCCCTGTTCATCTATCAAATCTGACATATTATATCGGCGTCGCCACCCATATAATATGCCAGGGTCACCACAAAGGCAACACCATGAGCTACGAGGGCTCAATAGTAAATCCTACCATACTAGCATCGATTTCCACATGATAAGTATACACGCAGGGATAAAAGACAATAAGCTAACATGTTTGACATTCGCTTGTAACTACCGTTGGCGTTTGACTCATCGTTAACTTTTTCATTATCACACTTTATCAAAAAACACCTTTTAACTCACCCAACCTCGATTCCGCCGTTCCGGGC
>BPLS01000189.1:1361241-1373741 GCA_019656275.1 Rhododendron kiyosumense | reverse complement strand
TCTCGAGTATCCTCACAATGGTTCCGCCGCACCGGGTTCCCATTGGCACACAAGCATTGGTTCCGTACCGCGGATACCAAGCCAAACACACCCAACCTCGATTCCGCCGTTCCGGATTCTCGAGTATCCTCACAATGGTTCCGCCGCACCGGGTTCCCATTGGCACACAAGCATTGGTTCCGTAACGCGGATACCAAGCCAAACACACCCAACCTCGATTCCGCCGTTCCGGATTCTCGAGTATCCTCACAATGGTTCCGCCGCACCGGGTTCCCATTGGCGCACACACACACTTACGTAATACTCTTGAAATAGTCATTACGTAGTTTCGAAGATATTTTCCAACCGGGAAAACACAACAACCTTTTTAAACACACCCTAGGTGCCATATGTCTACTTTCTTGGTTTTCGTGTCACGTATACATGTGAGACTCCGCGTGTGGGACTTTTACATACAATAAGCATTATTTCAACTTCGAAATGGTAAAGTAAGAACATTTAAACCACTTAGCATGCTTGGATACCAAAAAATAACACAAACAAGTATTTTTACTTTTCAAACAACAAACAAGTCACTTTTAAAGTAAGATCACGATTTCTTTGCAAATCAAAGTAAACTTTTGAAAACTAGTCAAGATTTCTACTAACTAACTAGAAATGACTATAAAATAGTTAGGATTAGGTAGAGTTCACTACCGTTCTTCTTGGCGGTGGCTTTTGATCGTCGGGGTGATTTCGGCAGCGTAACGGCCTCCGTTTGCTTCGAAAGGGAAAAGTTTTGGAAACTTTCCCTAGAAACAACAACTAACTACTACTACTACTACTCTAAGAGCCGTCGGGTGGCTTTGGAAGTGGCTCGGGGGTTTTCACTCAAGAACTCACACAAACAAAGGAAATTTTGAACAAAAGACTAAGAAATTGGAATTTCTAGAGAGAAGGAGGAGCAATTGCTTTGAGGTGTGAGAATTCAAGTGAGTGAGGCTCTCTATTTATAGGCAAAGGGGTGCCCCCTCTCTCTCTTGGCCGGCCCTCTCTCTCTCTCTTCTTCCCCAATTTTTAACTCCAACAAATCTAACTTTGAAGCACAAATCAAGGAGAAAATCCTAGGCTTGCATGGCTAGGTTAGTACTAGATGAGATTCTTGGACCAAATGGAAGGATGAGATGAGATTGGTACACAATCCAAGGGTTAGGAAAATTCCAATTAAAATGGAAATATCCAAGGAAAATCAATGAAAAATCAATAGAAATCCTAGCTTGTAAGGGCTATGGTGTACCTTGGAAAGATTTGCATCCAATTGGAGGGTTGAGATGAGAGTTGTACACCATCCAAGGGTTAGGAAGCTTGCTAGGTGAATATATGGGAGTACAAGGTGTAAGGATTTGAAATGGGAAGAAAATATATGCAAGGATTTGAAGTACACATCAAAAATCAAAGCAAGACTTACATCAAATCCTCCATCTCTCTCCTTCCTCTCTCTCCTCTCTCCCTTCTCTCTCTCTCTCGGCTTCTCTCTCTCTCTCTCTCTCGGGTTCTCTCTCTCTCTCTCTCTCTCTCTCTCTTGCAAAGCTATATGAGTATATATATATGTATATACAAGTCATACAAGTCACACATGTGTAAGAAAATCCAAATAAACAAAGGGTTCTTTGGTACTTGGCAATCCAAGGAGAATAAAGGCTAGGATTCACTCCTACCAACTAATTAAATACTAGGGTACAATAGGCTATATAATACTCCTCCTATGTACAATACATATATACACATATATATATATGTATTAAAGTAGTAAAAATCCCATTAAAATATAATTAAAGGGTACTTTGGTCACTATTTACTTTTTGAATAAAGTAAATAGTATTTTCCCCAAATTAAGGAAAGTGTTTAATTAAATGGTCTAATGGTACTTAGGAAGATTAACCTCATTACCCAATGGACAAATCTTCCCCTAGCATCTATTATCCAATGGATAATAGTTATTAGGCCAAATAAAATATTAAAGTAATTTAAAAGTACTAAAAGTAAGATTACTCTTTAATATAAACAATTGGGATTCTATTACCCAATGGATAATAATCCCCCTAACCATTATTGTCCAATGGTCAAAGAAATAATCCAAATTGATTAAAAGAAAATGAATATCAAAATATAAAGTCTAGGGTCCAAAAGGTTCAAAAGTTCCAACGAGGGGCAAAACGGTCATTTTGCCAATGCTAGGGAACTTTTCGGTTTAGTTACTCTAACAAGATAGTTAGATGCTAACTAGGCTTGCTAAGTAGGACTAAAGCGAAAGAATTGAAACTTCAGGGACCAAAGTGCAATTATGGCAAAATTCAAGAATTTACGAAATTCAAGCGATTAAAATAAATAACTCGAATAAATAAAATAACTTTTATTCCTTGAAATTCAGAGTTATTACATGATCTGTTGAGGCTATGTGGTCGGTGGGGTTAAATACAGTGGAACTGGTGGATATATGGTTGATGCGTGGAGCAGCACCGTGCGTGGGCATGGAGTTGGATAGGATATTTGGCTTTTGAGGTGGTGGAGGTGGAACATGAAGGGTTCCCTCATCTATGAGATCCTGAATTGCATGGCGGAGACGAAAGCAGGAGTCCGTAAGATGACCAGCACCTTGGTGATAGGCGCAATAGAGGTTAGCCTTGAAATTAGGTGAAGGGTTCTTGGGTAGTGGAGCCTGATCCAAGGGTTTGAGATGCTAGGATTTGGTCAACTTTTCCAAGACTGAAGACAGAGAAGCTTCAAAAGCGGTGAAGCTGTGAGGTTGATTACGTGGTTGGTTGTTCTGCGGAGTCTGTACCTGATTAACATCCGCAATGTGGTTGGTCGCATTGGAAGAAGAGGCATTGGTGCCACTGGTCGCTATGTTGGAAAAAGTCCCAATTCCAAACAGTGCATTAGTGTTCCCTGAATACGCCCGGGGCTTTGATTTTAGAGGGTTAGAAAACTCCCCTTTCGACAGAATTCCACTTTGTAGTGCATCCTTGATGGCCAGGCCAGACTCGAAGAAGGTGTCAAAGTTTGAAGAAGCTTGAACAAGAACCAAATGCCTAGCATAATCTGGCTGAAGATTGCGGGAGATGATACGGAGCTGATCTCTCTTGCTCGGGTGATCGGTCATCTGAGCGGCCTTCGGCCTCCATCTTTTGACGAAATCCGCAAAGGATTCCTTAGCTTCCATTTTGGTAGACTTGAGCTCCCGAGTTGTCATTCTGAGCTGGGAATTGTAGCTATACTGCGAAATAAATGCAGCACCGATGTCCTCCCAAGTCCTCCTCTTGGTGATGTCGAGTGACAAAAACCAGTGAAAAGCAGGTCTAGAAAGAGTTTGTGGGAACAGTTGGGACATGGCCTCGGGTTCAACAGCCAAGAGCTTCATGGCGGCATGGTAGCCATAAAGATGAGTCTTAGGGTCACCGCTTCCATCAAACTTGGCCAGATTAGGCATCTTAAACTTGTCGGGTAGCTTAGCATTGGGATACAAACAGAGGTGATTCAAATCGATCCCTCCAGCACTAATCTTTTCGGATTTGGAAATAGATTCCTCCAGCTTGGCGATTTTTGCCATGAGAGCAGTCATGTTAGGATCTAGAGCAGGACTTGCAGCAGCAAGATTCAGGTTTGCTGCTTCCGAATGAGCTTCTCTCGGGTTGGGCTGAACTATAAGTCGCCCTGGGTGGTTTGGATCTTCAACGAAGACTTGTTCCGCATGGTTGTCCTCATCGACCTCGCCCCCCGCTTCTGCAGCCGGCGGAAGACGAGTGTTAATAAGGTTATTGAGCCTGGTAAGATTAGCATCGGTCTGAGCAGCCCTTTGTTGCATTGTGGTAATGCTATTCTAAAGGTTCATGAGCATGGTTTTGAGAGTCAGTGGTTGTGGATGATCTGCCATGACGGAGGTTTCGGATGAACTTGACGAAGAGGAAAGAGCGGGTGATGTTGGAGATTCGATTTTCTGGATGACAGAGGGTGATCCTAACTGTAGAGCGGTCAACAGAGAATGAGGAGAGTCTTCCGTTGTGACTGATTGGGGCTATAACATGACAAGCCTTTGAACCGGATCCTATTGCAGACGTTCCCAAGTGGGTTTGGCTCTCTGCCTCTATACTTTCCTTGGCGGCGCAATGGTTCAGAACCTTTGCTTGCAGTAAAGTAAGAAAGAAGCTCAATATGGGCCCTGCAGTAACTTTAATCTAAATAAAAGACTAAAGCAAAAGCATAGTCAACGTCGCGAGTGTCACCCTAGACTCTAAGACTAGAAGACAAGTCTGTCTTAACACGTTCGAACACCACTCTGACCCTCGGGATTCTTTTCGAAGGTGCATCCTTTGAGTAAATCAACTAAGACTAGGAGATGCCAAAATAGCCTAAATCTTTGACCATTTCCCTCTCGAAGTTTCAACTTTGGAGTCGGAACAGCTTGGTGGATGACGTGATACCTTAACCAGAGTAGTGCAGGCGACACAACGCCATAGCCTAACGGTATACGTGGTGCGCACGATAACTGAGGTGGTACGAGCATCACAGCATTCTCTCCACTGTTTCTCGTTTTCTGTTTGAAACTTTGATTGGGTAATTTAGACAAGGACTTAGAAAGTCTCGATTTCCCAAGGTCTCACTGGTCTAAGGATTTTGGAAATCAACAACGTGCACCATCAAGATGCACGACTCTTCATCGGGCCATAGCAGTGTCCTAATAGGCGCAAGACAGAATTGAAAGAGAGACAACCTAGAAGCCGCCCTAAACATGCTCCTACGCAAAGCGATATGTATGTACAATGCATGCGATAGGGAAAGCAGTAACACGTAGACAATATATGGGGTTAGATGCAAGTAGATCTTACCCTGTAGGTCCCTGTCCTAGTTTGGAGAGTTCTAATGCTTTGTATATGCAAAGGCTAGTTTTGGCTTGTAACAGGTTCCTCAGACTAGAGCCAAGATATACCTCCCGCTACTCGCGTAATCGCAGAGCAACAGTCGAATGGTAGAATGACTCATCATCGTCGAAGGTTGTTGGTCATTCAGGGTCCCCGGGCTTCGGTAAACCGTGCCGAATTGCCAAAACGATTCACCGGGGCTTATCCCACATTAATGCAAATGAAGATGCTAAAACAAAGGTTTAAGAAGAAGAAGAATCACAATATCGCAAAATGCCCTTTCAAATTTAGCTCACTTTATTTAGTCTGTTTTGAAAGGAAATAACACGAATGATCAATCGAGAAAGTCCCAGATTGGATTGGCCGGACATAAAGTCATGTTAAATCACCATTCCAACCTTCGGCAGCGCGAAGCTCACCGTTTTGTCAAACTTTTGAGTGAGTGATCACGAGTGTTTTTAAACTTTCAAGCACGGATTAATATTGATTATCCCCAGCAAAGTCGCCACTGTGGGCAGCGTGCCCTTCCCGGGAGAGGGGGATTCTGTTCCCCGTCCTCCTGAGAAATGCCGGTTCGATTGGAGCGCTTCATGAAAGCTGGATGACAAGTGCTCGTAAAAATACAGAGTCGCCACTTGGTTTTGAAGGTCCGACACCCAAGGAACCGTATTTCGAAGCACTTGCCGCGCTATTTGATTTGAAAAAGTTAAGGAACCAGTCCGTCATAACCATATCTGGGTTCGGGAGCCAGGTTACGAGAGGGGAAGGGTTTTAAGGCACCCCTCTCGCCCAATCCGGAGATCGGTCTCTACTTAGGCATTTTGTAAAAATATTTGTGATTCTTCATTTATTAACCAATTTTTAGCTAATTAGGGCGGGAGAACAGTTAATCGGGGATTAAAACTGTAACATATTTGTGAGATGTGATAGATAATAGCATGCATAGATGAAATATTGAAAAATAAATGAGATAAAATCCAAAACTGTGACTGGATATCAAAACAGTGCCTTGGTTTGAGTTTGTCATGAACAACGGCCAACTTGCATGCATGGAATTTCGTACATGCAAGCTAACCATCGCGCGACACACCCATTCCATCGCGCGAGTATTGATATGTTACCAGCAGGTTGGATCTTATCCCCTTCTGGGCTCTGGAAGGACCAGTGCACACCCAGGTTCAAACCAAGCAGTTTATATGTACTGAAAGTAAATAATAATTACAAACGGAGTAAATGAATTTGAGGTACAACCCTAAACAATGGGGGTATTAAAACAAAGGCCAAGGACTAAGTTGTCCCATGCAAGGGCAGCTACTGGAAACAGGCCAAACATCGCGCGATGGAGTCACTTCATCGCGCGAGTGTCATGACTGGACTTTCAGGAATTGCTTCGCATGCTTGGGCTCTAAGACATATTCAGGAGCAACCCAGGGGCATTCCAATAGAATTTGAATGAATTATCTAAACTAAACTAAGGATTTTAGCATGTATGGCAGTGAGATAACTTTGAACGTACTTCACCGAAAAAGTATGAAATGCTAAAAACAAGAAGGGCCAGGATCCCATCCCCACGAGAACCATATCGTGCTGACTAGAACAGTCGCGCAATGGAGTGGGTATCTCGCTTGTGGGAGAGCCGATCCTCAATAACTTGTAACTTTGCTGGCTCTAGGACCAGGACTGGTATTGATTACCAGCCTTAGCCCTTCCAGCCCCCCTCAGGGATTAAAACAGTCAGCAGTACGGATTATTCCTTTGCTTCAGTGCTTTGGAAATGGCTTGGACAAGATGGTGTAGCTTGAAAAATGAGTGTATGTAACTAGATTGAAAGAGGAGATATAAGGTCTTCTTGGGCTTGGGTAGTCTTTCTTGCCTTAGGATTTTTTTGTAACCCTTTGCTTGAAAGACTAATGGGGGTATTTATAAGAAGAGATGGGAGCTTGGTTAGTAGTTAACAAGGCAACAAAACCAACCAACAAGGCTGGTTGTGGTTGCTTGGTGGAGGGATGGGGTGGAAAAAAGTGATGGGAGAGTGGGGGGCTAGGTGGTAGAAGCCAAGACTTGGAGGCGCTGTTCAGATGACGAAAATGGGGTTCCCAGGTCAGTACCCCCCTGATCATCACAAAGTCCAGCTGAAAAAAGGTGAAAACGACAGGTGTTGACCATCATGCGAGGGAGTGGCTTCATCGCGCGAGGGTTAAGCTAGCCCTGCGACGGTCAAAAGTCAAAGTTTTGACTTTGACCAACACCTGGCAAACGAAGCATCGCGCGAGAGATCCAGTAGATCGCCCGACGGTCAAACTTGAGGTCAAGGTTTTGACTAAGGTTTCTTGGATTTAAGAGAGGATCCACTTACTCCAAGCTCAAACCATTTCACTCGTAATACTGCTTTTGACCTCATTCATCATTGGGGAAACAAGAAACCGAAAAATGAAGTAAAACGATCAAGAGATCAGATTGGGGTGTTTACACTTTGCTCCTCGTAGCAAAGGCCCTCCGATGCCAAAGGCTATGTACTAGCAAATAAACCCTAATTATCAGTAGGAGAACAATATGAATGCAACGTATTGCGTACCTTTTACCTCTAGGTTTACCTCGTATTTATAGACATCCGTTTGTTTGCTGCCCAAGCATCCCTATGGCCCTAGGGTTCCTATCTCGTATAGGAACCTAGGATCTCTTGGATTCTCGTTCCCTTATTAGTTTATTGCTTAAGAGTCTCTTTAGGACTCTTTTCCATAACTAGCCGAACATCTCATTCTCGTTGGGTATCTTTTAATAAGACCCTATATACTCGGGATCTTATTCTTTTACGGGATATTACTGTTCTGGAACCTTCTAGGGCGTTCCTGCCGCCTTAGCGTTTAAGGTTGCTTTTTCAACAATTCTTTCCTTGTTCGACTATCTCATTGCCGAACAGACTGTCTGGTCCAATGACTTCATACGTAACTGGTCCTTATCATTATATTTGGACAAATGACTTCACATATCTTTTATCCTTACAACGCTGAACAGACTGCTTGGACCAATGACTTCTTATGTCACTGCTCCATATCGCCGTTCACCGCCCTATCTGGCGGTATGACCTGTCGTATTTACCACGTGCTCCCTTACATCACGTGTTCGGCTACTAAGTGTACCTATTCGGGAATACCTCCCCACAATTGCTCCCCAGCTTTGCTCGTTTGACACTGTTCCGGGAAAACTGGTAAAACTTAAAATTAGACTTTGAGCCGAACTTCTCTGATCCCAGGCAGTCATAATACTAATACTCATTGATGTTTTTGGCGCTCTTGTCATTATACCATTTCGGGGTGGTGACTCCACATGGCACGTTTCGTACGCCTCGCATTAATTTCGAACTGACGTTCTCAGCCAAGCGTCGTTAGAACGGTGCTTGCTCAATCCCTTTTCCACGTTACGTTTCATATAACAGTGTGAGATGAGATGTTATATCTCCGTCTCTCACCTTTAAACTTACAGAAAAGGAGTTTTTGGGTTTTTCCACCAAAAACCCAAATCCTCATTCTTTTTTCCTAGAAAACCAGACGAAAGGTTTGACCGCCATCGCCGCCGTCTGCGACTTGACTGCGTCTCCGGCTTCCACTACAGTAAACTATTCCTTTCTTCTCTCGTCACATTCTTCTGAGATTTCGTTCTCAAACTTTAGGGTTTTACTCATACCCATTTTCAGATTTCAGTTCGTCTCTCGAAATTCTTCCAGCTCTCATGGCTGATGAAAACGAAAATCCTCTTAAACCTAGAAAATTTAGGAAACTTTGCAAAACCCCTGCAGCCATGGCAGCTTTTAGGATTGAATATAATATACCGGATAATGTAGGGCTTGAACTCGCCCCATTGGGTGCAAATAGGGACGCTGGCACCTGGGATAGAATGTGCATCCCAATCGTAGCCATTGTTGAAGGTGGAGTTCATTTTCCCCTTTACCCACTACTCTGCCAAGTTTTGAACTAGTACCGTCTTACCCCCATGCAAGTTTCAACAAATGTTTTCAGGCTTATAATGGGAGTTGTAGCTTTAAATAGGATCTTGGGAACTCAAATAGGCCTATGGGATATTCAATGGTGGTATAGCATTGTGTTAAACCCTGAATACAATACTTACTATTTCAAAGTAAGGAAAACGGAAAAACGTCTCATGCTCAACCTACCAGACTCTGCTCACAATCATGAAATAGATTTCCTTTACGTTACTGGAGCTTTCGAGCCTATTAGGGAAGACGGCCAAGTGGTGGGCTTGCATTGCCCCGACATATGCTCCTTTTTTACTTCGTAATTATCTTTCATTGCCTTCCCGTAGTTTCTTCATGTCTCCAATTCACGTTTGTGCTTCACTTTGCAACGGACAATGCTAACAAGCCCTCCAGACAAGAGCCAAGTTACATCCGAACAGTGGAGATTAATACGATCCTGAAATATATAGGTGAGCCCAGTACTTCATCAGCTGGTTGGGGTCATAACGCCGACATACTACTGGGATACTATCCCGCTTACAAAGGTGTTATTGACAAAAGACTTGCCAATCCAAGCACTAGCACTACCTCAACATCGACTGCTCCCCAGCCAAGGAACTCGAGGTGTAGTACTGGAGTCATGGTTGCCAGACAGCCAGGCGAGATTCCTATCTCAGAAGGTGTTCCACTTCCTTGTTTGAGACTCAGAAGATCCACATGACAACAAATCGAACAGTCGGTTCCTGATCGTGATACCAGCCAATCTTCATCACCCGGGTATTCACCTTCGCCTCTTTCATCAGGTACGATGACTCACCAAGCTCTGAATTTGAGTTCTCCCCTAACTATTTTTGCACGTGGTCGTGGAACTAGCCGGGCAGCATCAATCGGGCACGCTCCACCACCTCCTCGTCGTACTAGAAGGGGTGCTAGTCGATCCCCTTCATCCCCCCAGGATCTGACACCGCTCTTGAGGCAGATGATGCTTATAGGAACAAGCGTCCCAGGAACGAAGATCATGGGGGTGCCGCCTTGCAGGCTGCAGCTTTGAGTCGCCATCCTTCTTCACCGAATGCTCAAGCGTTACCTCAAATTTGGGCGCCTCAACTCATGAGAGGAGACCGGCCAGTCCATGGTGGCGATAGTGCCAGCTCGTCGGAAACTGCCCTTGCCCTTGCCCAAAGCCTCCTTCTTCCTGTGGACATGCAGAAGGAAACTGCTTCCACATCTGATCGGTTGGTATCCACTGGTCTTTCTTACGGAATCAAGGTATTGTAACTATTATTTTGTCTTAATTCTTGTATGTACTGCTTGTGCCTAAGTCTAAAGTATTCGACTTGTTCCAGTTTATCCAAAAGATGATGACTTTGGGACAAAAGTTGCAAGAGATAGAACCCGAGTGAAACAGACTATTGAGGGATAATACCAGGTTGCTACAAACCATCTCCAGGCTTGAGAGGGAAAGAGATAAAGCAAAGCTGAAGGTAGATGGAATGAAAGCCAAGCTTGATACCGCTAAAGACAGTCTCAGCCAAGCATTGGTAGGGATCGACAGTACTAAGAAAGCAGCCTATGAAGAGGGGTATGCAAAGGGCTTTGACGCCGCCACCGCTGATTATGTTGGGCAGATGCCCAACATTCAAGACCAAATTTGGGCCGCTAGTTGGGAAGCTTGCTTGACAAAGATTGGTGCTGCTGAAGACTCAATCCTCTGGGTAGAAAATGACTTACCAAGCCGCCGTGCTACAGCATCTTAAGGGTCTGATGAGCCCCCTTTCAACGATATGGATTAGTAGATAGACAACTTTGCAGATGCTGATGAAGAGATTCAAATGGAATCTCAGGATGTTATGATCGAACATACATCAGTTCGGGAGGCGACCAATGAGACCATCATCCCAGAGGAGAATGCTGCTGCTGGTGACGGTATTATTGACACGGAGGTTACAAATGACATTCCCCCAGAGATCCAAAACCTGGATTGAATTGGCGGGTAAGTATCTGGTTTTGTTTCGCCCTTTTGAATTCAAACAATTTGGTTGGTCCTGCGTGACCGTAGTGTTTCCAGCCCTGTGCAGCACCAGTATTTTCAGACTGTTTAGATAACATAGATATTTGACCCCTCAGGGCGTAACATACGTTTCGGTGACCTTTCGTGGCCATAAACTTTTATTGTAAGTATTTGTCGTGCTTTAAACAGAAACCTAAGTGTTCTCATACTTAGTTGTCTGTACGTATTTCATGCTCGTGAAAATCGGATGTTCTGATCTGTAGCCTAAAGCTCTCATACTTAGTCTAATATTTATCATACTCAGACTATCAATTGCATGTTAAGTTTGCTCAAGTAATCGTATCTGAACAAATTGCATGTTCTCGTATGCATCCCAAGTTTTTCATACTTGGAGTTTCTCATACTTGTTTTAAGCCTCTCATGCTTTAAACAAAAACTAAGTATCCATCAAGCAAGTGTTTCATATTTGCTTTTTGTACAAGTTTTTTAGCCTAAATTTCTCATGTTTAAATAAATCTAAGTTTCTCGTACTTAACTAACTTTTAAGTATCTCGTACTTTGAAGTATTCTTCCTAAATTTCTCATATTTAAACAAATCGAAGTTTCTCATACTTAACTGAAAGCAAGCCTTTCAAATGTTTACGAAATTCGAAGAAGTAATTCCACTAAAGTATTTCGTAACATAACGTTTAGTCATATGCAACTTAGGCATTTCGTGCCTCCCTGCTCCCCAATATGAAAAAGAAAAATAATACCAAACTCCATATTTCATATTTCCAAAGCAAACATATCAAAAAACTTGATATACTGTAAAAAAAAGTGACTTTATTCGTAAGCCTAAACTCAAGGGGGCGTTATTCGTACCCCTTGCAACTAATCAATAATAAAAACCAAGGAGCTTTATTCGTAGCTTCCACATAGTCACGTAGTGTATTCTAAACAGAATAAAAAACTAAATTCTTTTAAACAAAGAATTTTCTCAGATTATGAACATTCCAAGGCCTCGGCACTAGGTTACCGTCCAGATCAGTCAATCTATAGGCCCCTATGCCCACAATTTCGGTCACTCGATACGGACCCTCCCAATTGGACCCCAACTTGCCCTCGTTAGCCACCTTGGTATTGGCGAGCACTTTTCATAGTACAAGGTCCCCAACACCAAACTCTCGAGGGTGAACATGTTTGTTATAGCTCTTCATTAGCTATTTCTGGTAAGAAGCCAGATGCACTTGGGCCCTTTCCCTCCTTTCCTCGGCAAGATCAAGCTCAATTTTGAGGGCCCTATCATTCCCCCCCACTTTCAACCAATGTAGTCCTGTTGGTTGGAAGGCCAACCTCCAGAGGTATTACTGCCTCTGCTCCATATGCCAATGAATAGGGGGTCTCTCTCATAGACCTTCTAGGAGTTGTTCGGTGGGCCCACAAGACAAGTGGCAATTCATCAGGCCATTTCCCTTTTGCCTTGTCCAACCTCTTCTTGATCTCGTTAAGGATGGTCTTGTTGGATGCTTCTGCCTGCCCGTTACTCTGAGGGTAGGCTGGGGTTGAGTAAAAATTTTGTAACGCCCCCGAAATTAGGGTACGTTAAATAAAACATTTTATTGAAAATTCAAAATAG
>BPLS01000189.1:1323963-1351241 GCA_019656275.1 Rhododendron kiyosumense | reverse complement strand
AATATTTAACGAAATTTTTTAACGACCAAAATTCAGGGTCGTTACAAATTTCTTATGCCATATTGAGCACAAAAAGCTTTGAATTTTTTCTGGAACTGAGACCCATTGTCAGTAATCAATGAATAAGGGACCCCAAAGTGAGTAATAATACTCTTCCACACGAACCTTTCTATCATAGGTTCGGTGATCTTAGCCAACGGCTCTGCCTCAATCCACTTGGTGAAATAGTCTATTGTCACCAACAGGAACTTCCTGTTGCCAGTTGCCTTGTGGAGTGGACCCACGATGTCCATTCCCCATTGAGCAAATGGCTAAGGACTCGTCAGTGGCACCAAATCTTCTGCTGGTGTTCGAATCATTGGTGAGAATTTTTGACACTGCTCACAAATTTTACATATACCTTGGCATCTTCTTGCATACGTGGCCACCAATAGCCTTGGGTAATTGCCCAATGGGCAATGGATCTGCCTCCAGCATGACTTCCACATGTCCCTTCGTGGATTTCGTGGAGAAATTTCTGCACCATTTCGGAGTGCACATAGAGTAAGTATAGGCCCATGAAGGATTTTCTGTATAACTTACTCTCTAGGGACAGCCAGAACCTTGCAGACTTGGTTTTAATCTTATGAGCCTCCTTTTTATCAGTGGGGAGGGTTTCATCTCGTAAAAACCCCACAATCGGGTCCATCCAACTTGGTCCTTGGTTCACGTCCAAGACCAACTCCACACTCCTCCCAATGCTTGGCTCCATCAGATACTCAACTGCTACCTTCCGTTTGAGTTCTGTTGGAACAACTGCAACCAACCAAGCCAAAGAATCGGCATGAGCATTCTATCCAGAGCTTATCTGTTCAATGTGAACCTTTTCGAAAGTGTCAAGTAGATCTTTGGCTGCTTCTATATACGCTGCCATTTTCTCATTTCAGGCTTGGTATTCCCCGGACAGTTGATTAACCACGAGTTGTGAATCACAATACACCTTAACTCGTTTTACTTTCAAAGTTCTTGCACTGCTCAATCCAGCTAAAAGTGCATCGTACTCCGCCACATTTTTCGATGCACCGAAACCAAGCCGAACAGACAGTTCAATCATTACTCCTTCTGGGGGGAAAAGCACAACCCCTATTCCTGAACCAGTGTTACATGCTGATCCGTCAACAAACAGCTTCCACTCCATGGGATCCTGTTCAGCTGATACCCTGTTCTTCACGGCAAGTGTCCCAGTCTCCTGCTCGTTTCTCGTACGGGGCAATGGTGCCAATGCAGGTGAAAACTCCGCCACAAAATCTGCCAACACCTGGCCTTTGATTGATGTGCGTGGATGATAGTCAATATCGTACTGGCTTAACTCAATGAACCATGTCGAGATTCTTTCCGAGAAGTCTGCTTTTCGTAGCAGTGATTTCAGTGGGAAGTCAGTATAAACCACAACCTTGTGGCTTTGGAAATAGTGTGGCAATTTCCTTGTGGCTATCCTTAGTGCCAAAACAAGCTTCTCTAGAGGCAGATATCTCGTTTCTGCATCTAGCAATGTCTTGCTAACGTAGTAAACAGGGATTTGCTTGGTTCCCAAATCCCTTAACAGGACTGCACTTACAGCGTGTTCAGAAACAGCTAAATACAAAACCAAAGACTCACCTAGCTGTGGAGTTGACAAAAGTGGAGCCTCGGCCAGATACTTCTTCAGGTCCTGGAAGGCTTGCTCACACTCTACTCCCCATTCAAATTTGTCCTTCTTTTTCAGTAACTGAAAAAAGGGTCTACACTTGTCGCTTGACCTGCTGATAAATCTATTGAGTGCTGTTACCATTCCAGTTAACCTCTGGACTTCATTTGTGGTTTTGGGACTTTGTAGCCTTTGCAAGGCTGCAATTTGATCAGGATTGGCCTCGATTCCTCTCATGGTCACTAAGTGGCCTAGGAACTTTCTAGAACCGACTCTAAACTCACATTTTGAGGCGTTGAGCTTCAGTTTGTATGCCCTCAGGATTCCGAAAGCCTCTTTTAAATCCGCTATGTGTCTTTGTTTAGCTTCACTCTTCACCACCATATCATCTATGTATACCTCCATAGTTTTGCCAAGCAGCTTTTTGAACATGATGGTTGCTAGTCTTTGATACGTTGCCCCTGCGTTCCATAGTCCAAAAGGCATGACACTATAATAGTATAACCCTCGTGGTGTAATGAAAGAAGTTTTCTCCTGATCGGGACCGAACATAGCAATTCTGATGACATCCTCGATATGCGTCGAGGAAACTCATTCGTTCGTATCCAGCAATTGTGTCAACCAATTGGTCTATTCTTGGAAGAGGGAAACTATCTTTTGGACATGCCTTGTTTAGGTTAGTGAAATCTACACAAACATGCCACTTCCCATTCTTCTTTTTCACAACCACAGTGTTAGATAACCACTCTGGTAATAGACTTCCCGTATTGCTTTGGCTTCCAACAAACGATCTACCTCCTCGATTATAGCATCAACATGTTGTACGGCTGCCCTTCTTTTTTTTTGAATGACTGGTTTATGTTGTAGATCAACGTTCAAATGGTGGCAGATCACACCTGCATCTACTTCGGGCATCTCTTCAGGTATCCAAGCAAATACGTCAACATGTTCTTTTAAAAAGGTCACCAACTCAACCTCCTCGTCTGCTGGCAAGGTTTCCCCAATTAAAAAATACCTCGGGATCAATCTCGTTGATCTGTATTTTCTTTAGGCCTTCAACCACTTTTTCAGCTGGGTTTCTTCCGACATCTTCTATAGTCGGTTGATCAGGTACTTCTAATGTATGAACATGATGGGCTTTTGGAGCTTTTTTAATGATGGAGATAAAACATTGTTGGGCCACTTTTTGGTTGCCTCTAATTTGTTCAACCCAATTAGATTCTGGGAATTTCACCAACTGGTGATAGGTTGAGGAGACAGCCCTCATCTTATGTAGCTAGGTCCTTCCTATGATTGCGTTATAGGAAGAAGGGACATCTACAACTAAGAAGTTTGTCCTCAACACCACTGATCCAGCCCGAACAGGCGACGTTACTTTCCTAAGAGGCCAGACTGCACCTGCACCAAACCCAATCAGGGGTGTTGTAGATTGCACCAAGTCCGTCTGGGCCAGCCCCAGCTTTTTGAACGCATCATAGTACATTACCTCTGTACAGCTCCCTGAGTCCACCAGAATTCTCTCGATGTCATATTCCCCGATTCGTAGGGTTATGACCAGAGCATCGTTGTGGGGTATTTGAATTTCTCTCAGATCTTCATCGATGAATTTTATGCTTTCGTTGCACACATCGTTTCCTCGCCCTCTTTTGTTTCCTAATCGCATAACGTGCTGGTCGTGCTTGACTTGCCTTTGGAGCAGCCTAACATCATTTCTCGTATAAGGTGCGGCCAACTCATGTATCATATGGATTACCCCTTTAGGATTCTGCTTGTAATCCAGTTCCATGGCTTTCCCTTTGTCCTTGGGGTCTTCCTGGATGAATTCCTTGAGATAGCCCCGAGAGACTAAATCGTCAAAGTGTTTCTTGTACATTTCACAATCTTCAGTCATGTGGCCCCAATCTTTATGGTAGCTACAGTGCTGATTCGTAGTACGTTTTACGTCTTTATCTCCGCCTAGACTTAGGGGCCATTTGAAGTACGGCTGATTCTTTATTCGACAAAGAATCCTATAAATTGGCTCCTTCTAAACCGTGGTGATAGAAAAGAAAGACTTGCGGTCAGGAGCTTGTTTATCCTTGTACGGTTCTTTCTTCGCTTGCTCATATTCCTTCCTTTCCCTATAAGTCTTAGGCTCTGGCTAATCCACCCTTTTAACGGGTACCTTTGGCTGTTCGGCTACAATCCTGCCATCCTCCCGGAGTATGTCATCCTCCATTCTGGCGTGTTGCTCTATTCGTTCCATCAGTTTGGCCAATGTTGCTACCGGATGCTTATTCAATGAATGGCGTAGCTCTCCCCGAACAGGCAAGCCAGTCTTGAAGGTAGCAATAGTATACTCTTCGCTGCAACTTTCAATCTCGTTGAAAGTATAGATCGTGGGGCTAGTTTATGGAAACAAGACAAGGCCACCTTCCCGAGACTTGAAGGGAACATCTTGCATAAGATGGCATTATCCCCATCGTGCATAAACATTGCATGCTGATAGTGCTGTATGTGGGCCACGGGGTCCGCGTTTGTCTCATAAAGTATGAACGTACCATGCTTCACTCTGCTCGGCAACCTAGCCTCTTGTAGCCTCTTTGCAAAGGGGGAGGCTGCTATATTACTCAGGGCCTTTCGTGCTGCTTCTCGTGCAGTCACTGTCTTGTCCTCAAGTTCCTTTGTTTTGTGAGTCGTGGCTTTCGCCCAATTAGCATTAGGCCTCTCGTACCTGTCCCGGTGATGCTTCCTTGTTTCTTCCTCCTCAGGGGTGGAACTTCAGTCTCTACTCCTCCTTTTTTGTGAAGAAGCCCTTCGCTTTTTTGGTGTTTGGCTTTTACTTCTGCTCCTCCTTTTTCGTGGAAAGGCTTCGTATCTCCTCGTGATAGGACTCCTGCTCCTTCTTCCTCATGAATGAGTCTTTTTATGGACTATTAGAGCCTGTCTGTCTCCCCTGGAATTCCCTCGTGAAAGTCCGGAATCTTCTGGGTGTTCTCGTACCCGCTGTAACTCTCGTATCTCATATTCTCATTTTTTGATTAAATAAGCGTATTCCTCGATTTCCTTCTTTTTTTTATCGAGGACATCTTCATTATTATAAATACTTCTTGAATGGGTGACTGATTCCTCTCTTCGGTGGGACTTGCTCCTTCTCGTGGAGCCTGTGACTGTCCTGCCTTCTTTTTCTTTGGAATTGTCTGGGATCATCAGAGGGTCATCTCTGCTTGTTGTTTTCCTGCCATGTCTACCAGTGGGCTTTTTTGGAGCACCTAGTGGAGACTTGTCTCCTCCCCCACCTAACTAGTCCTTCTGATTAAATTGTGTGATTGGATCGTTTTCCATCGTGGTAGTTTTTTAGGGAATTCTATTGTTTCCCACAGACGGCGCCAATTGTAGGGGGATGAAAACAGCTGATTCTTCAGATCACTCTGGATTGCTACGGCTTACTCCTGCCTCTTCACCGATACCCTAGTTCGTCGTCAGAACCTTAATCTTCAAGACAGACAAGGGGTGAGCGCATCTTTGCTCCTCGTAGCAAAGGCCCTCTGATGCCAAAGTCAGTATCACGTACTAGCAAATAAACCCTAATTATCAGTAGGAGAACAATATGAATGCAACGTATTACATACCTTTTACCTCTAGGTTTACCTCGTATTTATAGACAACCGTTTGCTTGCTGCCCAAGCAACCCTATGGCCCTAGGATTCCCATCTCGTATAGGAACCCAGGATCTCTTGGATTCTCGTTCCCTTATCAGTTTATTGCTTAAGAGTCCCTTTAGGACTCTTTTCCATAACTGGCCAAACATCTCATTCTCGTTGGGTATCTTTTAATAAGACCCAATATACTAGGGATCTTATTCTTTTGCGGGATATTACTGTTCTGGAACCTTCTAGGGCGTTCCTGCCGCCTTAGCGTTTAAGGTTGCTTTTTCAACAATTCTTTCCTTGTTCGGCTATCTCATTGCCGAACAGACTGTCTGGTCCAATGACCTCACACGCAACTGGTCCTTATCATTATATTCGGACAAATGACTTCACATGTCTTTTATCCTTACAACGCTGAACAAACTGCCTGGACTAATGACTTCTCATGTCACTGCTCCATATCGTCATTCACTTCCCTATCCGGTGGTATGACCTGTCGTATTTACCACGTGCTCCCTTACATCACGTGTTCGGCTACTAACTGTACCTGTTCGGGAATACCTCCCTACATTAATAATTCTAATCTTTGGTAAATAAAAATTTCATTAATTATTGAAAAATTCTTTTTAATTACTTGGATTGCTTTTAAAATTTCTTTTTAATTTCTAATAATTCGTCATAATTAAAATTCTAGACTTAAAATTAAGTTTTCTTCGTATAAAATTAACTACTCATCTCCTAAGAACAAAGGGACTTATTTATACCCTTACATATTTATTTGTGTCTAGAATTAATTCATAAATTCATTTTCTTGGTTAGGAATCCTACATTTCCTAGGATAATTTGATTCCAACCAATTAGTTAGCCAAGTCAATTGGATTCTAAGCCTAATTAAACCTCCCTAACCATTTTGAACCTTTGTAGACACCCCAATCTAGATCTCCCACTTGTTTTACTTCATTTTTTGGTTCCTTGTTTCCCCGATGACGAATTTGATAAAAAACAGTCTTAAGAATGAAAATGTTTGAGCTTGGAGTGAGTGGAACACATCCTAAACCCAAAACCCTGACCTCAGGTTTGACCGTCGTGTGTTGAACTGGTTCTCACGCGTGGTGTTTCATTTACCAGGTGTTGGTCAAAGTCAAATCCTTGACTATTGACCAGCATGCGGGTTGGTCAGACTCTCGCGCGATAGTATCACTCTCGCGTGTGCTAGTCAGCGCCTATCCATATCACCTTTTTTCAGCTAGATTTTGTGATGATCAAGGGTTTGCAGAGCTGTATAACCCCGTTTTCGTCGATAATACAGCGTTTTGCAGGGTTTGGGGTGCACCACCCTAACAACCACTTTCCTCCACCTTGTTGGCTTATTTTACCACCAAGGGAGATTGGCTAGCCTTGTTGGTTGGTTGCTAAGCCTAGTTAGCCACCAACCTAGCACCTCCCAACCTCCTATAAATACCCCATTGCTCTTCCATTACAAGGGTTACCAAAATTCAAGGAAAAAATGCTACACAAACCCTAATACACTTGGTATTACCTCACTCTGGCCATCTTCATACACTCATTTCGCCACCACCACCTACTTGTTCAAGCCATTTTCAAACACTCAAGCAAAGGTATAATTTATTGCCTGTTTACTGTTTTGATCCCTGAGGGGGCTGGCAGGGCCAAGGTTGGTAATCAATACCAGTTCTGCCCCTTAAAGTCAGCAGGGTTACAAGAACCATGTATTGGCGTTCCTACGCGCGTTGAACCCACTCTCGCGCGCGATTGTCTCAGGTTACGCGAGACGGTTCTCTTGGGGATAGAATGCTAGTCGTTTTCTGTTTTTGTAATATGTTAAATCACTGTGAGGCATGATTAAAATTAATCCACTATTCAGCAAGCTAAAATATGTAGTTTAGCTTTAGTTTGCTAATTTATTTTCTTTGAAATGCCCCTGGGTTGCTTCTGAATAAGTCTCAGAACCCAGGCATGCAAGAGCAATTCCTGGAAGTCCAGTAAGGACCAATGCATGAGGTTCCCACTCCATCGCTTACTGAATAGTCTATTTCCAGAGACTGCCTTTGCATGGGCAACTTGGTCCTCGGCCTCTGTTTAAATGCCCCCACTATTGATTCCATTTAGCCTGTTTATAATATTTGTTTACTTTTCAGTACATATAAACTGCTTGGTTTGCCCCCTGGATGAGCACTGGTCATTCCAGAGCCCAGAAGGGGATGGTATGGGTCTGGCGTGCAATGGTCGGCTTATATGCATGTAGATCCATGCATGCAAGTTGGCCATTGTTCACATCAAATTCATACAAAAGCACTGTTTCGATACCTTATAACAGTCTTGAATTTATCTAATTTATTTTTCAAATATTTCATCCATCCATACTATTTTCAATTACATCCTGCAAACTGTTACAGTTTTAATCCCCGATTAACTGTTCCCTGCCCTAATTGGCTAAAAATCGATTAATAAGAGAAGAATCACAAATATTTTTACAAAATGCCTAAGTAGAGACCGATCTCTGGATTGAGCGAGAGGGGTGCTGTAAAACCCTTTCCCTCTTGTAACCTGGCTCCCGAACCCAGCTATGGTTATGACGGACTAGTTCCTTCACTTTTCAAATCAAACAGCGCGGTAGGTGCTTCGAAATACGGTTCCTTGGGTGTCGGACTTTCAAACCTGGCGACTCTGTATTTTTGCGAGCACTTGCCATCTCGCTTAGTGCTCCCTCGACCCGCCATTTTCTTGGGAGAGGAACGGAATCCTTTCCCTCGAAATGGGCACGCTGCCCACAGTTGCGACTCTGCTGGGGACCGAACCAATATTAATCCATACTTAGAATTTAATACGCTTGTGAACAATCCCTTAAAAGTCTATCAAAACGGTGAGTTTCGCGCTGCCGAGGGTTGGAATGGTAATTTAACAGGACCATGTGTCCGGCCAATCTAATCTGGGACTTCTTTCGATTGATCACTTGGGTAGTTTTCTCTAAAGATGGACTAAATAAAGAGAGTCAAATTTGAAAAGGCATTTTTCGAATTTGTGATTCTTCTCTCCTTAATCAATTTTTAGCGTTTCTCATTTGCATTGATGTGGGATAGCCCCGTTGGAGTGTTTTGGCAATCTAGCATGGTTTATCGAAGCCCGGGGACCCTGAATGCCTGACAACCTTCGACAATGATAAGTCATTCTACTGTTCGACTGTTGCTCTGCGATTACGCGAGCAGCAGGAGGTATATCTTGGCTTTAGTCCAAGGAACATGTTACTCCCTTCGTTCCAAATTGAGAGTCCCTCTTGGGGATTCCAACTATTTAAAGAGACATGTAATCATTACACCTACAATACCTATCATTTCCACCATTACCCCTATATTTTACCTACTTTACAACATTTATATTCACCTATGAGGGACATTTTTGGAAAATCACCAAATTTTTCCTTCCATTTTTGGAAAAGGACCATCATTTTGGAACAACTCAAAAAGGAAAGATGGACCTTCATTCTGGAACGGAGGGAGTACAAGCCAAAACCAGCCTTTGTATATACAGAAGCATTAGAACTCTTCAAACTAGGACAATACCTACAGGATAAAATCTATTTGCATCTAACCTCATACATTGTCTACGTGTTACTGCTTTCCCTATCGCATGCACTATACATACATACCATTTCACGTAGAAGCATGTTTAGGGCGGCTCCTAGGTTCTCAATCTTTTGAGTCTGTTTTCCAGTTTATTAGAACATTGTCATGGCCCGATGAGGAGTCGTGCATCTTGATGTTGCACGTTTTCAGAATTATGAATCCTTTGAACAATGGAACTTTAGGAAATCAAAAGCTTTCTACACCCTTGTCTATACACCTGATAGGGGTTTCAAACAGAAAAGATGGAACAATGAAGAAAGTGTTATGATGCTTACACCATTTGGCTAACAGCGTTGTGCCGCTCACGCCATGCTGGTTATTGTATCATAATGCTCACATCCAAGTTGTTCCAACTTCAAAGTTGAAATTCCTAAACAGCTGAATAGTTAAACGTTTAGGTTTCTTTTGACATCCTTTAGAATCATTTGTTTCAAATAAGGATACATTATTGAAAAGAGTTCTGAGGATCGTGGCAGTGTCTGAACATCTTAAGGCAGACTTGCCTTTTAGTTCTAGAGTCTAGGGCGACACTAGAGACGCTAGCTGCATTTGTACTTTAGTCTTTTATTTTAGATTAAATTTGCTGCAGAACTCCTTTTGAGCCTTCTTTTACTTTATTGCAAGCAAAATTTTGAACCATTGCATCGCCAAGGAAAGTATCAAGGAAGAAAGGCAAAACCACTTGGGAACGTCTGTGTCAGAATCCGGTTCAAAGGCTAGTCAGACTACAATCCTAGTCAGTCATCACGGAAGACTCTCCACGTTCTCTGTTAGCTGCTCTACAGTCAGGCTCGCCTTCGATCATTGAAGAAGTGGAATCCTCAAAATCACCTATTCCTTCTTCTGCATCAAGCACCTCTGGAACATCAGTCATGGCAGATCAACCGCAACCTCTTACTCTGGAAACCATGCTCATGAACATTCAGAATAGCATCACTACTATGCAGCAAAGGGCTACCCAGACGGATGCTAACATCACTCGCTTGAATGACCTCTTTAACACTCGTCTTCCTCTAGCTGTCCAGGAGGAGGGCGAGGCCAAGGAGGATGTGAATGAACAACCTGTCATGGTAGAGGATCCAGATCACCTGGGGCATCTTGTCGCTCTACTCAACCCTAGAAGAGCTCGGGCCCCTCCTCCGAATCCGAATCCTGCCATTGCTAGGGCTACTCAGAACCCTGACATAACTGCTCTCGTTCTCAAGATGGCCAAGCTGGAAGAATCTGTCTCAAAATTTGAGAAGATCAGCACTGGGGGAATCAACTTGGACCGACTTTGCCTCTATCCTAATGCCAGGCTTCCTGACAAGTTCAAAATGCTTGATCTTGCTAAGTTCGACGGGAGTGGCGACCCTAAGACTCATCTTTACAATTACCATACTGCCATAAAGCTGTTGTCTATTGAACCTGAGGCCATGTCTCAACTGTTCCCGCAGACTCTCTCTGGGCCTACTTTCCATTGGTTTTTGTTACTCGACATTACTAAGCGAAGGATTTGGGAAGACATCGGAGCTGTGTTTATTTCGCAGTACAGCTACAATTCCCAACTGAAGTTGACAACTCGGGTGCTTGAGTCCACTAAAATGGAGGCCAAAGAGTCCTTTGCGGATTTTGTCAAAAGGTGGAGGGCAAAGGCCGCTCTAATGATTGATCACCCGAGTGAGAGGGATTAGCTCCGCATCATCTCTTGCAATCTCCAGCCCGATTTTGCCAGGCATCTGGTCCTTGTTCAAGCATCTTCCAACTTCTAAACCTTCTTCGAATCTAGCCTAGCCATCGAGGATGCACTGCAAAGTGGAATCCTGTCAAAAGGGGAGTCTTCTAACCCTCCGAAGTCAAAGCCTCGGGCATACTCCGGGAATAACAATGCACTGTTCGGGGCTGGGACTTACTCCAACACAACGACCAGTGGCACCAATGCTTCTTCCTCCAATACCACCAATCACATTACCAATGTTAATCAGGTGCAGACACCACAGAATAACCGGCCTCGCAATCAACCCCGCAGCTTCTCCGCTATTGAAGTGCCTCTGTCTTCGATTTTGGAGAAATTAATCAAGTTTGGGTATCTCAAACCCCTTGACCTAACTCCTCTACCTAAAAACCCATCACCCAACTTCAAGTCTAACATGTACTATGTTTACCATGAAGGAGCTGGTCATCTCACTGACTCTTGCTTTCACCTCTATCATGCGATTCAAGATCTCATTGATGATGGCATGCTTCGAACAACCTCGAAACCAAATGTCATCTCCAACTCCATGCCAAAGCACAATGCCACCTTGCATATTAACCACATATCCCTTAGCTCCACTCATATCAACTCCAACTCCACTATATTCAACCCTACTGACCATATAACTCCAACAGATCAACCTAAGCCAATCGTGCCCATACCCTCTCAACCCGAAACCGAAGTTTCCCACATTCACTTTGAGGAAGGACAGTCGCCCATTTCCAACGCACCCTCCACACGCCTATAGAATGAGGCATTTGTCCTCGGCGCATCTATCAGCGACCTTTTCTGTCACGCCCTTGATTTTCAACATAATTTAATATCACATTTCGATAAAAGATTCTCGCATAAGGTAAATAATACCCAAAATGATTTCCCACCTGTTCAATTTACAAACCAAATTTCCAAGTTTAAAGAATTACAACCTTGGCACCACGGCCCAAATTAACTTAAATACAAGCACAAGTGTTTAGAAAATTACAAACTTAAGTCAAAAGATAACTCAAAAGTGAATAGGTTACAAAGTCGTTTTTAACCGAAAGTAAGTCTATTACATAGATGAGAGAGAGTAACTAAGTCTAACTAGCTTCCAAAAACTTCATGTCCAATCACCGCATAGCATGCAATCTACTGCCCGGCATTTAGACCTGAAAAGAAGGATTTTGTTGAGCTACACTAGCCCAGTAGAAATTTCTATACTCAAGCTATGTGAAAATGCGATGAAACATGCAACTAGAGCGAATGAATTCCAACAAACGAACGTAAAATACAAGAGTTACCACTATGAACAGACGGACTAAGACTGGAAACTCCTGGACGTCCCACTAATGTTCTTAACCATTCAAACATCAACTAGAAGTAATATTTAAACTCATATCGATCTAGTAGAGTACAACAACTGTCTAACCATCTAATAGCTTTTCGAACAAATACCACGTCAACTTCCCCAACTCATACCATTCACCATGGGATTTCATTTCATAAAACTTTAATTTTTGATTTCCAAAACAATCTTAGGGAACTCTCAAGACCACTTCGGGTCAAACTCCGTTGATTCAAGTTTGAATGCCGGAATCCGTTGATTTGTGCCCAAATACCGGATCCGTTAATTCGCTCAAGAATACCGGAGGATTTTTATCAAAAATCCTCTTTTCAAAACAAAGTATCTTTCTTTAATAAAACCTCAATATAATCAACATTTCATTCTCTTCTTCAGAAACCACAATCTTAGTCAACAAACAAACCAAACATCAACATAAGCTTCTACAGTCAACCATAATTCTCTTCATCAAGCGAGACATTCAACTGTTACCACCCCTTGCGTCACATTGAATTCTCTTCACCTGGGTTTCCGCATTACCACACCTTGCGTTGCGGGCCCTCTAGAGTCTCCGCATTACCACACCTTGCGTTGCAGGACCCTCAATTCAAAATTTACAATTCAAGTAAACATAAAAGCATTATCAAACCATATATATAAGCAGACGTCACTTTCCAAGTCACATTCGTTCTTATATCATTAGAACAATGCATACAAACTCATAAGTTCACACATTTTCCTGAGGTCATAGTCTGTCATTCATCATCATTCAAGGCATTACACACTCACAAACATGTCCTTTTGTACATTATGAAATATCTTAGGTTCATATTATCCCTTAAAGTCCGTCTTGACGCCCTACGTCTCATCCCAATCCCACAATAACTCCCCAACATGCCACCCGCTAGGTTCTAAACAAGAATCTATCGAACGAATACCAAATGAACTTAGGATAATCAATCAAAGTGAAGCACGGAGATACGAGTTAACCTATTCTCTTCCGGACCACTAGGCAAACCCCTATCAACCAACCATGCACCCTACGATACACTTGATAACCGACGATATTCAATAACAACTCCACAGTGTCCGCCAATCCACCAATAACTACGTCATGCTATAGCACTTAACAAGTTTATATCGTTCAATGAGACATGCCACAACATCCACTTCAATAAACTAAAAGCATAAATAATGTACGGTTATCCTAATCGTTTAATATTACACTTTATAAGCTACGACAAAAGCCTAAAGAGCTCGATTGGTCAATGATTCTTTCGAGGTACAAACAATCGAGTTTGGAAGTGATTTGAAGCTATTCAAAAGATGTTTGAAGTGTTCGAGGTTCAAACGAGCACGAAAAAGAACAAAGGAACCAAATCTGTCCGGAACAAAAAGGGGGTATTGATACCCCAGACGGCGGTATCAATACCTGGCCAGAATCTGGTCCAGAGAAGAGAGGGGTATCGATGCCCCTTTTGAGGGTATCAATCCCACGGAACTTTTCTGCAGATTTTCAGCTTTTCAACAACGAAATCCCAACAACAACGACGAACCACAGCACGATCAAGGCACATAATCAACCCATAAACACATAGAGAGAGTAAGAAATCCCTACCTTAAGTGGTTTGAACGAAACCCAAGCTATTGATCGAAGTCCAAGCGATTTCTAGACTTCCAAAGCTCCGAAATTGACAAGAACTTCCCTCCAAGCTTGACCCACGAAATTTTGAGCTCGAGAGCGCGATTGGAAGGCCGAAGGGTGGTTGATCTTTGAAGTTCTTGGGGTCTTGAAGGAGTTTTTGGGTGAGAGGAGGAGAGAGAAGGATTTTTCGGTGGAGAGAGGGAGAGAGGGACGGTAGAGAGAGAAAGGAGAGGAGATATATAATCTCCTACACACACACCCACCATATATATACTCCTATATCTTTTAATCGCACACCCACTCCCTCAAGATTCAATTCCCTCATTTCAATCCTTGATTCAAATAATCACTAAATAAACCCTCTTTTTTTTTTGCCAATTAATAAACATTTCAATAATTAAAAATTTTTACGGGTCTCTACATTTTCCATCGGTCAATTCCTTTTGTACAGCTTAATTCTGCTTCTTCCCTGGATAGCCCGTACTTCAATGTGACAGATTTAAACCCCACTCCAAGGCTGATGAGTCGTTTCAGATCTGCAATACTTCTTTTACCAGATCTACGGATTGACATGCAAGCTGTAGGTTGGGCCATAGCTAATAATGATGACTATGCCACTCCCGTAATCAACGCATGGACTGAACTTGAATTGGACGGTTTCCTGCTGGACCTTGAGTATGTCCCTTTTGACCATGCCTGGTACAATGCATGGATGGCCGGTTACTAAACAGCAATGCTCGATCCTTTGGATGGCTTCTCTTTATACACTCTCTTTTAGCAGCCTGAACTTGTGATTCCTGAGGAGGAATACTATTGGGATCCTGAGCCCGCTTGGCAATTTCCTTTGGGTTTTGACCCTAATCCTCTCTAAGGTTATGCTTTACCCAGTCACGAGATTCAGCTTCTAGAAGACAATCTTGTTCAAAAGGAGCCTCGCATTTTAGGGGAATGTTTCTCTTCTTCCACCATCGATAGGCTTGTCAACTCGGTGTCTGATGTTGAGCATGATCCTACTTTCTACATCATCAATGAAGCACTTCCACGCCCTGTGGTCCCGTTTTCAGTTGAAGAAGACTGCAACATCATGGTTATGGATCTTGTCCCGGTAGCTGACCTTTGGGATGTTGATGATGTAGTCAATGTTCAAGTTGGATCAGAAGTTTGGACTGTTAATCGCTCCTTGGCTGATAGTGGATTTTAGGATGTCACTTTCATTGCCAATCCAGGACCTGTCATGGAGGTTGCAACAGTTAAGGACCTGGACCTTTGGGAATCATTGTTGATAAAAAAAACTTAGCTGAAGATCTGGGATTAGACATGGAAGTGCCTGCAGTTTCACTGGTCTCTGACAAAGGAAAGCACAAATTGGGAGAGGTCCCTGTTGATATCTGGGATGTTAACCAAGACCCTCAGGTCGTGCCTTCTTTGGGGAATGTTCTCAACATTACAAGGAGTGGATAGATTTTTCAGCCTACTAATCTGCAAGCTAGAAGCTCGTCCAACCCTCCTAACCAAAGGAACGAACCCTTTGCTTTCCCAAGGTCTGCACCACTTGAGGTACCTACTGGCTCCCCAAGTGTGGACATTATTCAAAGGCAACTTGAGCGGATTCGCGCTGCCATGTCAATCTGGGGACTAATTTGTTATTCCCGTGAGCATCGTCAGAAGCTTTGCCACACTCTCTCTCACCTCGAGGTTTAAGCTGATGTCACTTCTGAGACGATGATATCTCTTATTCTCCCAACTACCTCCAAGCACACCATTGTCTTTACTGATAAAGACCTACCAGTCGAAGCAGTTGACCATAACTGCCCGTTGCACATCATCGTCAAGTGCCGAAGACTCTGGGTTCTGACCGTCCTCATTGATAATGGTTCAGCAATCAACGTGTGCCCTATGAGAGTGGCTTATTGTCTGGGATTAGCTAAAAAGGACTTCGCGCCTTCCAACTTGGCCGTTAAGGCGTATGACAGCACTCGTTGTGTGGTCGAGGGCAAGCTGATGCTCAAGCTCGATGCTGAGGGATTCAAGATGGATGTTGAGTTTCATGTGGTTGACATTCCCGCAACTTTTAATCTTTTGCTGGGCAAGCCATGGCTCCATATATCTGACATCATGGCTATGCCTTCCACTCTTCACCAAAAGGTCTTGTTGGGACTCCTTACCGACACTTTGTGAATCTCCAGGGACTCTGGCATTCGCCCACTCAAGGAAGATGGTACTCATGTTCTAGGGATCACGCACGGAGAAAAAGATATCGATCTTGGGGGATTCTCTTTTGATACCTTCGGCTCAATGTTGGCCATCAACGTAGACGGGGACTTCATCATAAGCTTTGTTGCTTTGGACATTATGAGGAGGATGTCCCATCTACCTGGTCTGGGTTTGGGGATTCACCAATAAGGGATCCCGAAGTTCCCCACCTTTCCTTTCTGTGAGGGCCGCTTTGGTTTGGGGTACATCGCCTCCGCCAAGGATGCCAAAAGAAGGAAATGTACAGGAAAACCCCTATCCCTCTATGGTGACCCTGACAGTTACTTCGTGTGTGAAGTGGGGAATGAAGCTTACACCGGACAGGCCGAGCCTTTTATTAATTCAGAGACTAGAGAACTGCTACCAGGTTTCGAGGTTTTCGCTGACAATACCTAGTCCTATAGAGATAAAGAGCCAACAAGGACATAATTCAAGAGGGAGCTTAGCCAGCCAAAGTTGAAGACTGACTGGCTGGGATCTTTCAATCAAGGAAGCTTGGAGCAATTGTTCTATGAATTCTCTCAAGTGGGTTTGGTAGAAGAAGCTGAGGAGGCCGAAGTATTCATGCTCGGACCCAACGCCCTCAAGGATCCTACCTCTCTTATCATGGAAGCCAAGAGTAGCATTAAAAATTGCATTTTCAAACCGCGCCTTACTTGCATTGATGACACTTTTGAGTCTAACACGGAGTCTGTTGAGTCCTCTGAGTCTGAGTCTAGCTCTAAGTCGGAGTTTGTGCCTCTTGGCCCTCCATGTCATAGCTTTTACTTCGAGTTTGATTCTCTTGTACTTGGCGACCTTGAAAGGTTTTAGGAAATGAAAGAATCCTCTTCTGACTACTTTAATAATCTTTATATAAACTGTGTTGACCCCGACGATGAAGGGATTGATTTCGATAGGGACATTCCCAAGGAAATACGTGCCCTCATTGAAAGGGAAGATGAAAGGCATGCTCAGCCATTAAAAGAAGAAGTATTTTCTATAAACTTGAAAGATGAGAGCGATCCTCGGATGGTTCAAGTGGGCTCCACGTTATCCCCAGAGGAGCATCATGATTTCAAAGGATTGCTCACTGAGTTCAGTGATGTTTTCGCATGGTCTCATCAAGACATGCCCGGTATCGATCCTGAGATAGTGGCGCATCAAATTCCCCTATTGCTGGATGCTAAGCCAGTAAAGCAGAAGCTCAAACGGATGAGGCCAGATTGGGTGCAAAAGATTAAAGACAAGGTTACCAAGCAGATTGACGCTAGGTTTCTTATGGTTTCTCAGTATCCTACGTGGGTGGCCAATATTGTTCCTGTTCCCAAGAAGAATGGATGGATTCGAGTCTGTATCGATTTCCAGAACTTAAACAAAGCAAGCCCCAAAGATGATTTTCCCTTACCACACATCGATATGCTTGTGGATAATACTGTGGGGCATGCTTTGCTTTCATTCATGGACGGTTTTTAAGGTTACAATTAGATTCTTACGGCACCTAAAGACCATGAGAAGACAACTTTCATCGCTGAGTGGGGGACTTACTGCTATTTAGTCATGCCGTTTAGTTTAAAGAATGCCAGCCCTACCTACCAACGGGCTGCTACGACTATCTTACATGACATGATGCACAAAGAGGTCGAGGTTTATGTGGATGACATGATTGCCAAGTCAAAGACTCGAGAAGGTCACATTCCTGTGCTTAGGAAGTTCTTCGAGAGACTCCGTAAGTTTCGCATGCGTTTCAATCCACAGAAATGCACTTTCGGAGTCACGGCAGGCAAAATGCTCGGTTTCATGATCACTTCTCGTGGGATTGAGGTCGATCCATCAAAGATCATGGTGGTTCTTGAGATGAAGCCACCAAAGTCTGAAAAAGGAGTGCAGAGCTTTTTGGGGAAGGTTCAATTCATCAACAGATTCATCGCCAAGTTGACTTTAACTTGCGAGCTGACGTTTCGTCTACTCAAGAAGAATACCCCATTTGTATGGACAAATAGGTGCCAAGCGGCCTTCGCATCAATTCAGAACTACTTGCAAAACCCTCTGGTCTTAATGCCGCTAGTGCCTGGTAGACCCTTGATTTTGTACTTGTCAGTGAACCCTTCGTCCATGGGATGCTTGCTAGCTCAAGAGGGGGACACAGGAGTTGAGAAGGCCATTTACTACTTAAGTAAGAAGATTGTCAGATGTGAAGAACGCTACACCGCTCTGGAAAAAACGTGTTTGGCTCTTGTTTGGGCTTCTATGAAGTTGAGACACTACATGCTAGCTTACCCAATAAAGTTGATTTCTCGAATGGATCCTCTCAAGTATCTATTTGAGAAGCCAGCACTTACTGGTAAGTTAGCACGTTGGTTGCTCTTGCTGGCAGAATTCGATCTCGAGTATGTCACCAGGAAATCCGTAAAAGGGCGTGCGGTTGCAGAATTCTTGGCAGACCACCCTGTGGATGGGCCAGAGGATTCGAATTTTGTGTTCTCAGATAAGGAAGTGCTGACAGTTGTCGAAGACATGTGAACTCTATACTTTGATGGGGCAGCCAATCAGAAAGGATTCGGGATCGGGGTGTTGCTAATTACACCTGATGGTTCTCATATTCCACTAGCGTTCAAGCTCAATTTCGATGTTACGAATAACCAAGCTGAGTACGAGGCCTGTATCGTGAGTATGGAGGCTACGCTTACACTTGGTGTTGAAAAGCTTAAAGTTATTGGGGATTCCAACCTTGTTCTATCTCAAGCCAATGGAGATTGGAGGGTCTGTGAGGAAAAGCTGAAACCTTATCATCAGGATTTGGAGGAACATTTCCCTCGCTTCAATAAAGTGACTTTCACTCATATCTCTCGGTTGAAGAATCAATTCGCTGATGCTCTTGCAACTTTGGCCCCCATGGTTGAGCTTCCTTTGGGGGCCAAATTCCGCCCTATTTTGATCGAACAGCGGGACTACCTTGCTTATCAATATGTCAACGCCATCGATGATGTTAATGATGGCCTACCTCTATGATATATGGAACTTTGTTGAGAGTGGCTTGTATCCAGTTGAGGCCTCTAAAAAGGATCAAATTGCGTTGCGAAGGATGCCAGCCCAATATATCATTTGTGGAGGAAATCTGTACAGGAGATCTCATTGTGGTATGCACAAGCTCTGTGTCAACGGTGCTGAGGCTGTCAGGATTATGGAAGAGATTTATGAGGGAGTTTGTGGTCCTCATATGAGCGGTGTAATGCTCGCCAGGAAGATCTCACGGCAGGGCTACTTCTAATCTACCATGGAATCTCAGTGTGTGGATTATGTGCAGTGTTGTCACAAATGCCAGATCCATGCCAATCTAATGCATGTTCCTCCCTCTAACCTATTCGGCATGGCTTCACCTTGGCCTTTCTCTGTATGGGGCATTGATGTCATCGGCATGGTTAGACCATCTACTTCAAATGGTCATAGGTTCATTCTTATGGCAATAGATTACTTCACCAAGTGGGTGGAAGATGAGTCTTACAAGACCCTAATTGCGGTTCAAGTCGCTCATTTCATCAGGAAGAATATCTTTTATCGATATGGTGTTCCACGGGCATTTGTGTCAGACAATAGGACCCATTTCAATGGCAGGGTTTTGGAACTCTTTGAAGAGTTCTATCGCCCCCCGACGAATGGAGCAGTTGAAGCAGCAAATGAAAACGTTGAGACAATCATCAAGAAATCTGCAGAGTCCGCCAGGGACTAGAATGAGCAATTACCTTTGGCTCTTTGGGGGTATCGAACGTCAATTCGAACATCAACGGGGGCTACTCCCTATTCCTTAGTCTATGGGATGGAAATGGTACTCCTTATTGAGGATCATGGTAGAATCTGGACTCTCGGAATCTGAATGGCTCAGTGGAAGATTCGTTGAACTCATGCTCTTCAATGAGAGAAGGCTCCGAGCCTTATATCATGTTCAGGGGTATCAGCGAAGAATTGCTCGTGCATTCAACAAGAAGGTGAAGTCTAGGGATTTGGTTAAGGGGGATATGGTTACAAAGGAGATTCGGGCACCTGTCTTCGATCCTTGTGGCAAATTTTGACCGAAGTGTTTCGGACCTTATATCATCAAGACAATCCTTTCTGGGGGAGCGGCCCAGCTCATTGATCTTGATGGCAACGAGTTCAACACCTTGGTCAACTTGGATCAACTCAAGCATTACTACCGCTGAGAGAAGCTCATTGAGCCGAAAACCACAAGGGTGGGTGGTTCCAAGCAAAAATTAGAGCAAGCTTGCTAGATCGAAAACCTAAGGAGGCGGTCTAGGCAAAAATAAGCATCAATCAAAGCTCGCTAGACGGAAAACCCAAATGGGCGGTACTAGGCAAAATTTAGAGCGTAAAAGGAGAGGTAAAACACACAAGCGAACCTTAGCCTGAACTACATTTTGACCTAATTCCTTGAAAAGGATACGTAAGCAATCTCTCTGTGAGATTCGGTCACAATCAATCAACTTGATTCATGGTTTCTTATTGCCAAGGTGAATCCCAACGCTCGAAGCGGCGTGGTGTTCAACATTTGAATCAAAAGGACAAAGCTCTTAATCTTTCGATTTTATTCAAACTATTATTTCTATTACATAGGCTGAGTAGAGTCTTAAAAAAGTTAAGCACAAAAACAAAATGAAATGCTAAAGGCCTTCACAGGCTCGCAGTTTATTCTAGATTATTGGAGTCTTGTCAGGAGTCAGTTTGCATTTTGTCTCATTGCAATTTCTTTTCTTAGCCAAATTTTGTAGTTGTGCTTGAGTTTTGTGCTGAAATCTGGATCCGCTCGGCCAAGTTGCCTCAGGCCCCAGTTGCGTTCATATCCGTTCAAGTTTTGAGCAGTGAAAGCAGGAATGTGAAAAGTTTCGACCTCGGCTCGGTTCAAGCCTTGGTTCATGCCTAATTGGCAAAGGATATGCCCTGGAATGTAGAATGTGAAGCAGCACAGCCCTGCAATCACCATTCTCTCAAAGCCTACAAAATTTGTGGCCATGTCTGGGATATTCAACGCCTCGTGCCTCTAGATGATTTCATTCGGTGACATTTCCTTCATAAATGTGTACCACTGGTTTACAGACATCTCTGGGTAAACCATCCCTTGTTGATGCATTCGACCCGGCAGATGGGGCCAGTTTGCCTCTGGCGTTATGAGCAATCCAAGTTTGTTCGATAGCCATAGCTATATGAGAGAAAAGACAAGTAAGGAGCCACAAAAAACTTGAGCGAGAAAACAAGTGAGAAGCTCTGATATAGCCTCAGCTGAGAGTCGAGGTAAAAATAGAATGTGTGAAGGCCGAAAAAAGGTGAGCTGAGTGAGAGTTTACCTGTAGCAGGACTGGATTACCGCCAAATGCGTATGTTTGGCCGGTAGAAACCAAATCCAAACCTATGAGTGTTTCCACAAGAACCAATGGCACCGCATTCCTTCAAGCACCCATTTGAGCTGCTATGCTCACCAAAGAAGGGTTAACCCGACCAACTAAAGACACCAGTAAATACGCAGCAAGCACACCAATTACTAGAGCAAATCGACGCCGAGCCTGTAGGGCAGTGTCCTCTATATTACCTTCGGGCATGTACCACTCCATCAGGCACATGACTTTTATCTCCTCGCCATTTAGCAGGTTCTCAGCTACTCCTTTTGAAATATCAAGACAGGACTGCAAAAGTTTTGGCATGCTCTTTCTGTAGTGTGGCACAACGCCCACACTTGAAGCAAACCCCTAGAGGTATGCTTGGAACTCCTCCATGCTCGGGCACAACTCGTTATCCCTGAACCTAAAAGCGTGAACGTCTGGGTCCCAAAATTGTAGGGCTGCCATCAGAATCTCAGGGCGAAGCCTTACGTTTCGGAGAAAACGAAAGGCGGCTAGCCCGTGGGACCAAAATGATAGCCAATCTTTGGCAACAAAGGTTGTTAACCACGAACTGATCAAGATAGGGAGGTTATTCGCCTTTACAGGGGTTGTGGAAACTTTAACCTTGGAGGAGATGCCTTACATTGGCAGGAACATGGCTCTTTTATAGCCAAGGCATGAAAATATCTCTCTTTTTCAAGACAAATATCTAAGCAAGGTGGCATTGCCTCCTTCAATTTAAGGGCACACCTGTGGACTGACCCAGAGGTGTCCTGGACGGCCAAGGGTAGTGACAAGGCTTACAATACCTCAGATTCAAGATGGGTCAAATCTGGCGACTAAAGCAACGTTTGATCCTCGCGCGACATTGTGAAACCAACGCGCGTTGATCGTTCTCGCGCGTGTTTATGTCACTTCAGCGCGCATTGGATCCAGTTTTCACCATTAGGAAAAGCAGGCTACTGTCTTTTTGTGGGGAAATTTTCACTTTTCATCCTAAGCCTGATTTTGAATTTTTAACACTTCCAACAGATCATCATGAGTATATATGACCGTGTCAAAGTGTTGGCGTCGTCTTCATGAAGGATTTGTGGCCACCCGAGGAAATTTTTGGTTTTCAAGCAACGCCCAAGGCTTTGTGGCGCGATGCAAATTGTTGCTTTATTGAACAAGCCAGTCTTAAAGGCTATATAGCGATTCAAGTCAATGATGGAAAAGAAAATAAAGCAAAAAGTGCTCAAGCAATCCAACGGCTCTCAACTTATTCTAAGTACGATGGATGGTTGTGTTCAGAAGTAGCCTCCATGTTTTGCTTTCACCTCTTCGTGAAGCCACTACGTGTAATCAAGCCATGTGGCGGAATTCAGAAGGGATCCTGTAGACAATCCAATTTGGAAATCTTGGACACCTTTTAAGTCCCCAATGATGTTAAATAAAAAATTATTTAAACCTTTGGATTGATATAAACCTTTTGGAGCGTTACCTTTCAAAAAAAAATACACAATTGGCCGATAAGCTTCCCAATAATAAAACCCTATCTTGAAAGCTTCAAACAATGGTCTTTGTACTCAAAGGAGTGAGGAAACACCTTAGAACTAGGTATGAGCATGCCAAGTGACACTTAGAATGAGCGAGTACGTGTTTTGGCCACCGTAGCACCAACGGTCTTCAGTTTAGTCTGCTTTAAGCCCAATTTTCATAAATCAAACTTCTTTATTTTTATGGTTAGAATTAACCATATTTTAGTACATTCAAAACCCTCTTTATCGATATATAATAAGCCTTAATCCGATTTGAAATGAGGGAGATACAAGAATTTTGCCTAAACGACTTCTTTTTCGACCACCTGAGGGTAAAAATGTCATATCTTTTGATGTAAAAAATACTTTTAATCCAAACCAATTGGGTTAGAAAGTAGACTTAATGAGCTTTCCAACAGTTTGAAGAACACCCAAAACCAAGTTTGGGAGTGTCTGGGGTGGCCTTTCGAAGTTTAGCCTGTTGAGCAGTCACCTGTACCGTACGGCGGTCAATTGTGTCGTACGGTGGTCAACTCTGCCGTACGGTGGACATATTTCTACCGTACGGTAGAGTTTTTAACCGCTTAAACTTAAGTCAGTTGGGATGTGCCGTACGGTGGAAGCCTAATGCCGTACAGTAGAGTTTATGTGCCATACGGTGGACACAAAGTTGGTTAAAAATGCGTGCAGACCACGTTTACTTGATTTCCAAGCCATTTTCACTCTATAAATACTCTTGCCTATTCCCATTTCAAAACAACAAGCCATTTTTTTCACTTTCCCTCGCTGTGAAACACCGAAACACTTCAAAAGTAACC
This sequence comes from Rhododendron kiyosumense, assembly GCA_019656275.1. NCBI lineage: Eukaryota > Viridiplantae > Streptophyta > Magnoliopsida > Ericales > Ericaceae > Rhododendron > Rhododendron kiyosumense. The sequence continues at coordinate 1,327,659 of BPLS01000189.1, read as the reverse complement.
CAAGTCCGAAGCCAGGTCACGTATCCTATAATCACAGTGTACCAAAGACCATTTACTCATCCAAATTCACAAGGAAGGCCAGGATATCAATCACAACTATCCATAGAAAGGTTTTTGCTCCAAGAGGTATAAATCTTTTTGTAACGACCCTGATTTTTGGTCGTTAAAAAATTTCGTTAAATATTTGAATTTTATTTTTATTACTTGGATTTGCTTTTAATTTCCTTGTAGTTTGTCAAAATTACATTTTTGCCCTTGAAAAATTATTTCTTGGCACTTTAATCCATTTGGCAAGCCTAGTTAGTTTCTAACCGACTCGTTAGAGAAACCGAACTAGCAAGCCACCGAATTACTTTTATCTAACCGCAAAATGACCGTTTTGCCCCCCCCCCCCCTTGAACCTTTTGAACCTTTTGAACCCTAGACTAAGAATTTGGATATTCTTTTTCTTTTAATTATTTTGGATATATTCTTTATCCATTGGACAATAAATGTTAGGGAAACTATTATCCATTGGATAATAGAAACCCCAATTGTTTATATTAAAAGTATACTTGATTAAAGTACTATGAATAGTAAAAAGTAACTTTTTGATTATTTTAAAGTACCTTTTTGGATTACTTTAATGTTTAATCTCCCTAGCAACTATTATCCATTGGATAATAAAAGTTAGGATGGTTATTATCCTTTGGGTAATAAGTTACTCTTCAACAATAGTACATGGGTTGATTAATTTAATATTTTCTTTTTAACCCCATGTGCCAAAGTACCAATTATTTTAAAATAAAAGTTGCCAAGTCACTATTGTCCATTGGACAATAGAAGTTAGGGGATTTATTACCCAATGGATAAAAGGGTTAATCTTTCACCAAGGTACAAGGATTTTATTAAATAATCAAGTCTTGGATTTTCCCATGTGATTTTGTGCATTTAATTATTGGGGTAAATCAAAACCCTAGATTTCCTAGATTACCTTTTTACTTATTTTATGTTAGGGTTTTGATCTTCCAAGATCATTTGGTACATGTGTATATATATATATAAGTACTTGGTGATTTTTATTGATTAGTTTAATGGGGAAAATCTTGCCCTTTTAAATCTCCTTTGATCTCTAGTACAATTTCCTTTTTGTTTATTGTTTTCTTGAACTTGGTATGCATGTAGATATATATGTGTGTGTGTACTTGAGAGAGAGAGAGGGAGAGAGAGAGAGAGAGGCCGGAGAGAGAGAGAGGGAGGAGAGAGAGAGCCGAATGGGAGAGAGGGAGAGAGAGAGAGAGGAAGGAGGAAGGAGATTGGTTAGTACTTGGCCTTGATCTTCCAATGTACTTCAAATCCAAGAGATTTATTTCTTCCAAAATCAAATCCTTACACCTTTGTACTCTAATATTTTCCTAGTAACTTCTCAACCATTGGATGGTGTACAATTCTCATCTCAACCCTCCAATTGGATGCAAGATCTCTCCAAGGTACACCATAGCCTTACAACCTAGGATTTCCATTGATTTTCCATGGATTTTTCCTTTGATTTTCCATTAAAGTTGGAATTTCCTCAACCCTTGGATCATGTACCAATCTCATCTCATCCTTCCATTTGATTCAAGATCAAATCTTGGTACAAAGTAGCCATGCAACCCTAGGATTTTTCCTTGATTTGTGCTTAAAAGTGGGATTTGATTAGATATACTTCTTGGACACCTTGCAACTTCTTAACCCTTGGATCATGTACCATTATCATCTTAACCCTCCATTTGATCCAAGAATATCACTAAGGTACAAGAATAGCCTTACAAGTCTAGGATTAGTTTTGATCTTTCAAGATTCATTGCCAAGTGTCAAGGTGAGACTTAGAGAGGGAGAGAGGAGAAGGCCAAGCCCTTTGCCTATAAATAGAAGGCCATTCCAAGCCTTTCAAAGCACACCTCAAGCAATTAGCTCTTCCTTCTCTCTAGAAACCATTTTCAGTTTTTCTGGGCAGCCACTGTCCCGTCCGAAAATCCCCAGTTTTCTCCTGTTTAGAGTAGTTTTTAGGATCAACTTCCTTCTGGAAAGTTGTAGAGCACTTCGAAACCTTGAAGTTAGGCTCAAGAATCACCCCAATCGGTTAAGAAATGACCCAGATATTGTCATCCGAAGTTCAGTAAAATTTCTGGATTTCCATTTTCTGGACAGCTTACTGTCACTTCCTTCGTCCCCATTTTTCTCCTACCTAGGTTCGTTTCTAGGATTAACTTCCTTCTCGAGAGTTGTAGAGGGTTTCGAGATCTTCGATTTCAACCCAAGAACGACTCTATTCGGCCAAATATTGACCGAGATCTTGCCGTCCGAAGTTCGGTCCAGATTCGGGGGAAATTTTCCACCTAGCTTATTCGGCCCCGACTAGTTTCGGATCAAGGTAGTTATCCCTATCTATTTTTCAAGTAAAAAGTAATTTTACATTTCAACTCTATGTTTGTATAAGTTGCATGACGTTTTGGATGTACTTTGATCGTTCTAACTAAAGTAAGCTAAGGTTATCTTTTGAAATTGAAAATGCATGTTTATGTTAATTCTTGGTGATTCAAGCATGCTATGTTACTTAGATGTTCTTGTTGTACTATTTCGAAGCTTGTTGAATGCATGTTGGTATGTAAAGTTACGCCGCGGAGTCTTGGCATGTAAACGAAACACGAGAACCGAGAAAGTAGAAACGTAACACCTAGGGTGTGGATAATGATGAGATGTGTTTTGAAAACCGCGATGTGGCAGGACTTGGTAGCCCATCGTGTGGATTGTGAAAACCGCAACGTGGCCGGACTTGGTAGCCCGTTGTGTGAATGAAAACTCGTAATGTGGCCGGACTTGGTAGCCCATTGCGTGGGTTGTGAAAACCACAATGTGGCCGGACTTGGTAGCCCTTTGTGAAGATTGCCAATAGGGCCGGACGTGGTAGCCTTATTGGTAATATGGCTTGGTTTTCCGTGGAGAGGAGCCAAATGCAAGTTTTGTGTGTGCCAATGGGAACCCGGTGCGGCGGAACCATTGTGAGGATACTCGGGAACCCGGAACGGCGGAACCGAGGTTGGGTGAGTATGGCTTGGTTATCCGCGGTTCGGAGCCAATGCTAAAGATTTTTGAAAGGCTTGGTTATCCGCGGTACGGAGCCAATGCAAATGATTTTGAAAGATGATTTTGTAAATGGAAATGATTGACACGGTCTACGATGAGTCGCGTAGGAGAAACAAAGAGAATCTTGGACACCAACGGTAGTTAGATTGTGGATGTATCATTGCTACTGTCTGTTGTATTGTTATAAGTTAAGGGTTAGTGGGTAGGGTTACTCTATTGAGCTTTCGTAGCTCACGGTGTTGCCTTGTGGTGACCCTGACATATTATATTGGTGGCGACGCTGGTATAATGTGTCAGATCTTGTAGATGATCAAGATGGACCGTTCACTTGGAGGCGTCCGGAGCTGAGGAGCTGGCTAGGATGAAGAAGCAAGAGGAGCTGTAGTTAGGAAGCTTTAGTTTCCTTTCCTTTTGTAATAAAAGTACTCCTGTGGGGGTTTTGTTGTAATAAGAGCAGTGACTCTCTTTATTTTCTGAAATAAAATGTCCTTTTAACGTACCCTAATTTTGGGGGCGTTACACTTTTATCCCATACTCGTCCCTGTAATCTGAGGGGAATCACATGGCCTAGACTGGTTCCTTATACCA
>BPLS01000189.1:1296580-1323563 GCA_019656275.1 Rhododendron kiyosumense | reverse complement strand
AGTATCCTCACAATGGTTCCGCCGCACCGGGTTCCCATTGGCACACACACACACTTACGTAATACCCTTGAAATAGTCATTACGTAGTTTCGAAGATATTTTCCAACCGGGAAAACACAACAACCTTGTTAAACACACCCTAGGTGCCATATGTCTACTTTCTTGGTTTTCGTGTCACGTTTGCATGCGAGACTCCGCGTGTAAGACTTTTACATACAACAAACATTTTTCCAACTTCGAAATGGTAAAGTAAGAACATCTAAGCCACGTAGCATGCTTGAATACCATAAACCACATAAACATGCATTTTTACTTTTCAAACAACGTTCAAAGTCACTTTTAAGCTCATAAAAAGTAAGTAGAGTTTCTCAAAGTAAGATTTCAACTACTTTACAAAAACAAAGTAAGCTTTTGAAAACTAAATAAGGATTTCTAGATAGAGAAGGATATCTACCGTTCTTCTAGGCGGTGGCTTGAACGTCGGGTGAAATTCGGCAGCGTAACGGCCCTCCGTTTGCTTTGAAAGGAAAAGTTTTGGAAAACTTTCCCTAGAAACAACTAACTAACTACTACTACACTACTTTTAGAACCGTCAGGTGGTTTTGGAAGTGGCTCGGGGGTTTCGCTCAAGAACTTACAAAAACAAAGAGAACTTTGAACTAAGAACAAAGAACTTGGAATTTCTAGAGAGAAGGAGGAGCAATTGCTTTGAGGTGTGAATTTTCAAGTGAGAATGAGCTTCTATTTATAGGCAAGGGGTGCCCCCTCTCTCTCTTTGGCCGGCCCCTCTCTCTCTCTTCTTTCCCCAATTTTTAATCCAAAACAAATCCAACTTTGAAGCACAAATCAAGGAAAAATCCTAGGCTTGCATGGCTAGGTTAGTACTAGCTTGGATTCTTGAATCTAATGGAGGGATGGGATGAGATTGGTACATGATCAAAGGGTTAAGAAAATTCCAACTTAAATGGAAAAATCAAAGGAAAATCCTAGGTTGCAAGGCTATGGTGTACCTTGGAGAGATTCTTGCATCCAATGGAGGGTTGAGATGAGAATTGTACAAGATCCAATGGTTGAGAAGTTGCAAGGTGAATATTTGAAGTACAAAAGAAGTAGGATTTGAATTGGAAGAAAATATATCTCATGGATTTGAAGTACAAATCACAATTCAATCCAAGACTACATCAAATCTCCAACCTCTCTCCTTTCTTTCTCTCTTCTCTCTCTCCTCTCTCTCTCTCGGCTTCTCTCTCTCTCTCTCTCTCTCTCTCTCTCTCTCTCTTGCAAGGTAATATATATATATATGCACCTATATATGTCATACAAGTGCAAGAAAATCAAATAAACAAATAGTTTCTTGGTACTTTTGAATCCAAGGTGAATAAAGGCTAGGATTTACTTACCAACTACTAAATAATCCTAGGGTACTCTAGGAATTATAATAATCACATAGGTACTAATATATATACACATATATATATATATATAAAGGTGGTTGAAAACCCATAAAAATATAATTAAAGGGTACTTTGGTAACTATTCACTTTTGATTAAAATAATGGTACTTTTCCCATGTGATTAAAGAAAGTAATTAGTTTAATGATCCAATAGTACCTTGAAAGATTTGCTCTATTGTCCAATGGACAAAACTTCCCCTAACATCTATTATCCAATGGATAATAGTTATTAGGCCAAAGAAAATAATAAAGTAATCGAAAAGTGCAATAAAGTAAGTTTACTTTTTAATATAAACAATTGGGATTCTATTACCCAATGGATAATAATTCCCCTAACCATTATTGTCCAATGGTCAAAGAAATAATCCAAATTGATTAAAAGAAAAAGAATATCAAAATATAAAGTCTAGGGTTCAAAAGGGTCAAAAGTTCCAACGAGGGGCAAAATGGTCATTTTGCCAAGACTAGGCAACTTTTCGGTTTAGTTACCCTAACCGGATTGTTGGATGCTAACTAGGCTTGCTAAGTAGGACTAAAGTGTAAGAATTGAAACTTGAGGGACCAAAGTGCGATTATGGCAAAATTCAAGAATTTACGCAATTCAAGCAATTAAAATAAATAACTCGAATAATAAAAATAACTTTTTATTCCATAAAATTCAGAGTTATTACATTAAATCCACGGAGTTTGGGATGCCTCTGGTGTTCGCCGTGCTCGAATGGTTTCCTCTGATTTAGCCTAGCCTTAACACGTCTGTATTCTGGCAATCGTATTGCTCTGCCTCGGATGGTCAAGATAAGGAGATTGGCTCTAATTCCCAACGTGTGGAATTTAACTAGCCTAACAACGATCAACCCGAATTGTTGGAATTTAACCTGCATGTTACTGCTTTCTACATTGCATCCATACCATCCATTTATGCTACCCGTTTTGAGTCTTAAAGTTTGCTTGCACGGTCTATTGAAGGTTGCCTTAACCGATGAAGAATCGTGCACCTATATGCATGTTGTCTAAAGCTACATGAGTCCTTGGAACGGTGAGACCTAAGGAAATCAAAACCTTACTAAGTCCTCAACTAGTGCTTAATCAAAGGTTCAGCAGAGAATAAGGAATAACAAGGAAATGACGTCGTGATGTCACATCACTTACACCACTTGCTAATGGTAGTATGCCACTGGCGCCATGTGGTTATGGTATCACGTCGTCAATACTAAGTTATTCCAAGTTCAAAAGTGAAACTTCGAAAGGGAACTAGTTGAATACTTAGTTTGTTTTGACATCACTTGAAATTTGTCGTTCTAAACAAAGAATATACCCTAAAGGAAATTCTGAGGAATGGGGCAACCTTCGGAAGGCCATAATCTTATGTGACACATCCCACCTACACATCATCTTTTGCTATCATGTCGCATATAGAACTCTTAAACTCGCTTGCACGGTTTGTTTTGGATTGCCAAGACCGATGAAGAGTCGTGCTTTTCGTAATGCACGTTGTTAAAATTAATTAGTCCCTGGAACGATGAGGTTTTGGGGATATCAAAATTTACTAAGTCTTCAATATATTTCAATCAATGATTCAATGGAGATTAAATGAAACAATAAAACTACAATGCCATGATACCCACGCTACCCAGGTTATAATGCGAAGTCACTTACACCACTTAGGCTAATGGCACCACGCCACATACGCTGCCTTGGATACAGTATCATGTCATTTATGCCTAACAGTTTTCAAAAACAAAGGAATCTTTGAATAAAAAAATGTTAAAGACTTAATTCGTCTTGATATCTCTCAAAACTTGTCGTTCTAATCAAAGGATACACCTCAAAAGAATCTCTAAGGACTAAGGCAATCCCTCGTAGGTTATCATGGTCTAGGAGACCTTAAATCTATGGAGTTTGAGATACCTCCGGTGTTTGCCGTGCCCAAACGGCTCCCTCCAACCCGGTCTAACCACAAATATTTCGCAACAACCTCATTGCTTTGTCTCGGATGGTCAAGATAAGGAGATTGGCTCTGATTTCCAACGTGTGGAATTTAACCTACCTGACACGACCTACCCGTGGTTGTTGGAATTCTCGAGTCGACAACGACGACACGTGTACAACATTCTTTTTTGGCATACACGTTCGTTTTGATAAAATATAGCAGGTGCATGTTCTAAGTCTGTTTCTTTTTGCTTTATTGTCAGTACCTAGCCGTTCATCCTACACAAAGCCATGTCATCTCCTTCGAACACCTCAATGGCGGGGCAAACAGAACTGATTGAGCTGAAGAAGGCTATGGAGAAATTGAGTCAAAAAATGGATAAAACGCAAACTCTTGTTTAAGGGCTGGTTAATCTTCTCACCTCTGTAATCCTGAATCCGAATCTAGGACTAAATGCTGATAATGTCAGGATCGAAGAACCTCCACAAATCCATCACCCTCCAATAAAGCTTTCAGACATGTTCAGAGACTTGGCTGAATTCCATGATGCCAAAACACACTCAAAGGAGGATGGCGGATCCCTGTCCGAAACTAATGTAGGAAGAGAGGACGTGCTTATGAATGAGATCAATCCCAAAGGCAAAAGAGTGTATCCCTTTGATAGCATAACGCTATACAGTTGCAAAGCAAGCAAAAGTTCCATCAACCCTCAACCCAAGTGCAAAACTCAACCAAACGGTCCTCGCACTCGACCCCGCGCCTTCTCCCAACTCCCCATACCATTGTCGGTCGTCTTCAAGAGACTCAAGGAAAAAGGCATTCTCCGACCACTTCCTCCAACCCCTCCACCTGTTGTTCTCCCAGCATCCCACAACCCAAACACCTATTGTGCTTACCACCAAATGCCTGGCCACTACACCAATAACTGCTTTCGTCTCCATCGCAAGATTCAAGATCTCATCGATGACGGGATCATCTCTCCTCCATTAAATGCAACACCATGTTAAACCTCATGCCCAAGAACAATTCTTACATCAACTCCGTCTTCTTCAGCAAAAGGTGGTGAAATGCAATGGTCCAACTTTCCACGAGTCTTGGGAATTTTCAATCTTCAAGTCCGTGTCCTCTTCATTTTTTAGTCAGTTTGCACTTCGAGTCTTTTGCATCTTTATACTTGTATGTTCCTCAATTTCAAGTCTGTAAGAGTCAAAAAAGAAGAAGAAGAAGAAGAAGAAGAAGAAGAAGAAAAACAAAAAAAAACAAAAGAGAGTCAGTTATGCAGTCCCGAACTACGCACGGCCTAATTCCTTGCAAAAGGATACGTAGGCAACCCTCAGTGGTTCGGCCGCATCTTTTGAAAATTAAATGTTATGCTTTTGTGTCAAAATTGTCAAAATAAACTTGGTCTTATGCAATATTTCCTCAACTTGAAATTATTTTCCATCATCATTTGAAAATCATGATAATCACTTCAAAACGCAAGAGTATTGAACCCTCAAGCAAAAAGGAGGACATCCAGGAGACCATTCCCCAACGCCACCGAAGCAACGCCACTGACGAGCAATACCTTGACACACACAAAAAAGAAGAAGAAGAGCCTGCTAGGTCGAAAACCTGCAATGGCAATCTAGGCAAAAGTTAAAGCATTTTTGAGTTCCTTTTATCAAGTTGCGCAATTCACAATGAAGAAAGGCATTCTTTGCTTTTATCCAACACATAAATATATCCCTTTGAGCCTAAATCAATTCAAAAGAACCCAGCTAGACAGCTATCCCCCACACTGGGGTGAACTAAGAGATATAAAAGTGCCCAAACACATGGTTACCATTGGCACATCAAAAACTAAAAGTACGTTTGTATTTGGAGCTCATTCCTCTACAAAAAGGAAATTGCATGCTATATTGTTAATGCTTATCTGGGCATCCATTAAGTAGTAACCGGGCAATCGGGATATGCTCCCACCGTATTGTTTGCATCAAAAGATAGATAGACCTTGTGAAAGCACATTGAATGTGGTTAGCTTGGATCACAACATAAATCCTTTTTGACTTGAGCAATTAAGTCCGTAGGGATCTCTTAAAACTTAGTGCTCTAAAGCCATTTGGCTTGGGGATAATCGACCCAAAGCTTGCTAAAGGGTCAACTAGAAAGTTCGAGAGATCCAGGTATTGCACGACCATATGAGAAAAAAAAAGGGGGGGGGAATAAAAGAAAATACGTCATTCGAAAAAAAAAGAAAGAAGAGAAAGAGCCATTCCCTCAATGCAAAGTTGTCACTACGACGCAGGTCACGAAAGTTCTAAGAATTGTTCGAACTCAAGATACTGCTAGCTCTAATCACCCAAAGCAAAACAAAACTTTTTGAGCCTATTATCCTTTCTTTGTTAAACCCAAGCCTTGGCCCCGTTATAACCTAAATAAAGTCCTTTCAAATTGAAAAATGCAACTTGATCAGAGGAAGAAAAAAAGAGAACAGTATAATCTCCCTTGAAAGTCAACAGTCAAGATATTGTGCAACACTGGCGTCAATCCACCAACATTGGTGTCATCCAAAAGCAAATCGAGGTGTTTCAAATGGAAATTCGGTAAATCTTCATGGGCAATCCAAGACATGGGTTCATTTTCTTGCAAATAAACATCATTTGATAAAGTGAAACAATTTTTTGAAAATTCTAAAGAGAAAATTATCAAATACCTAAGTTTATCATAACAATTTCAACGACCAATTGCATGACATGTTTGCCTTCTTTCAAAATCTCGAGTCATCATGGTCTTCCTCATCATTCGAGTCAACACGGTTTGATCACTCTCCGCCCAGTCAGGGGCACCCTTAAAACAGTCTCCGAGTTATTATCATCAAATCGAGTTGTCACCCCTCGAACGTCATTCAAGTCTACCCAGTCAGGGGCATTCTTAGGAAAGTCACTCGTTCGTCCTACCCTTCTAGTCCTACATAGTTGATCAATAGCAACCATGGAAGTCACTCAAAAGTTCTTTTCCTATCCTTCGTGGTCTTGTCAAAATCTGCCTAAAAGGTCAATCGAGTCACTTGGTCATGTCAATTCTCAGCTCGTGGAAGCAATTTCAATGCATAAAGTAACCCTGCCTGGATACATAGTCAATTGGTTCCCAAAACCATCAACAACACTGGAAAATGAGTCAGAATTGAGGATCCACAGTCCCCCGAGGCAAAACAATCCAGGATTGGGGTGCATCAGCCCTACGCCATCTACTGGGGCAAATGCATGCCCAAATCCAAAGACTGGGGCAAGAAAACCCAAGCCCTGACGAAGGCCAAACCAGAAAGACAGTAAAGCAAAAGGGGACACTCGGTTGTGCCGTCCATTTTTTCAAAAACAAAAAATGAATGTTGTCCACATTGTCATCAAGTGTCGAAACACGAGTCTTGCATAATGTACAAAAGTCAATCAACTATCCCAAGGGACATCTTTTCAAATAATAGTCTAGCTAACCTAAGTTTTTCAACCAATCGTCCCGAATGATATCTCTTTTCAAATAAAAGTCAACCTAAGCTTTTCAATCAAATCTCTTAAGAGACATCTTTTCAAGCAACGATCTAGCTGACCAGGCCCCCCCACACTAGGAATTTCTCAGCAAACGTTTTTAAAACGATCTCGGCTTTGTAGATAGGCTAGGCTACATCTACAAATTTAACCCCCTTTTTAGTTCATTGAAACCTCAAATTTCAATGGCCAACTTTTAAAACTTTTTTAAGCAATCTCGGCTTCGTAGATAGGTTAGGTTAAATCTACAAACCCGACTCTTTTTAGTCATTGAAACCTCAAATTCTAATGGCCAACTTTCTGTTCTAAGTCTCCAAATTACATTCTTGCCCTTCAATACTCGTTTGTGTCCTAAAACCAGGCCTTCTGTGACCTCAAATCCTTGGAGTTCACCATTTTTATCCCAAAATTTGGTGCCTTACTAATCTATCTTTCCAAGCATTTGCCATCATAGCTTGTTAAGATCTTATCCTTAACAACCATTTTCCAAAAGGCTTGTGGAGGCCTCACCCTCGACAGCCATTCTTTCAAAATATCTTCTATCATGGCTTATTAAGGTCTCAACATTGACAGCCATATTTCCAATGGTTCATTGAGGTCATACTCTCAATAACCGCCTTTCCAATAGCTTGTTGAGTTCTTATCCTCAACAATATTCTATCATGGCTTGTTAAGATCTCACCATTGACAGCCATATTTTTAATGGTTTATTGAGGTTGTACCCTCAATAACCGCCTTTCGAATAGTTTGTTGAGTTCTTATCCTCAACAATCTTCTCTCATGGCTTGTTAAGGTCTCACTCTTGACAGCCATATTTCCAATGGTTCTTTGAGGTCCGTACCCTCAATAACCGCCTTTCCGATAGCTTGTTGAGTTCTTATCCTCAACAATCTTCTATCATGGCTTGTTAAGGTCTCACTCTTGACAGCCATATTTTCAATGGTTCATTGAGATCGTACCCTCAATAACCACCTTTCAAATAGCTTGTTGAGTTCTTATCCTTAACAATATTTTATTATGGCTTGTTAAGATCTCACCCTTGACAGCCATATTTCCAATGGTTTATTGAGGTCGTACCCTCAATAACTGCCTTTCCAATAGCTTGTTAAGTTCTTATCCTCAACAATCTTCTATCATAGCTTTTCAAGGTCTCACCCTTGACAACCATATTTCCAATGGTTCATTGAGGTCGTACCTTCAATAACTGCTTTTCAAATAGCTTGTTGAGTTCTTATCCTCAACATCTTCAATCACCTTTAAAATTACCCTCAAATAGTGTAGAAAGCCCTGCTAGGTCTACATTGTTATCTTCGATGCGATTGATTTGTTACATTACCCGCATCATGTTTGCATATAATACATCTCATTTGCCCCCATGAACTACGCAGGTCTGATCCCTACAAAAGGGTATGTAGGCAGCACAAAAGAGCGCGACCACATGTTTTCATGTGTTATATTTTCAATGCCTTTACTTAAAAGGTTCTTAGACGGCCAAATTGGTGGTCTATGTCTTTGACGCGACTTGAACCATACAGTGGTAATCAAGTATCGTCAAAGAAAGGCAACTGTAGACACCCCAATTTGGAAATCTTGGATACCTTTTAAGTCCCCAATGATGATAAACAAAGAATGATTTAAACCTTTGGATTGATATAAACCTTTTAGAGTGCTACCTTTCGAAAAAAATACACAAGTGGCTGATAAGCTTCCCAATAATAAAACCGTGCCTTGAAAGCTTCAAACAATGGTCTTTGTACTCAAAGGAGTGAGGAAACACCTTAGAACTAGGTATGAGCATGCCAAGTGACACTTAGAATGAGCGAGTACGTGTTTTGGCCACCGTAGCACCAACGGTCTTCGGTTTAGTCTGCTTTAAGCCCAATTTTCATAAATCAAACTTCTTTATTTTTATGGTTAGAATCAACCATCTTTTAGTACATTCAAAACCCTCTTTATCGATATATAATAAGCCTTAATCCGATTTGAAATGAGGGAGATACAAGGATTTTGCCTAAACGACTTCTTTTTCGACCACCTGAGGGTAAAATTGTCATATCTTTTGATGTAAAAAATACTTTTAATCCAAACTACTTGGGTTAGAAATTAGACTTAACATACTTTCCAACGGTTCAAAGAACACCCACAACCAAGTTTAGGAGTATCTGGGGCGGCCTTTCGAAGTTCAGCATGTTGAGCAGTCACCTATACCGTACAGCGGTCAACTGTGCCGTACGGTGGTCAACTCTGTCGTACGGTGGACATATTTCTACCATACGGTAGAGTTTTTAACCGCCTAAGCTTAAGTCGGTTGGGATGTGCCGTACGGTGGAAGCCTAGTGCCATATGGTAGAGTTTATGTGCCGTACAGTGGACACAAAGTTGGTTAAAAATGCGTGCAAACCACGTTTACTTGATTTCCAAGCCATTTTCACTCTATAAATACCCTTTCCTATTCCCATTTCAAAACAACAAGCCATTTTTTTCACCTTCCCTCGCTGTGAAACACCGAAACACTTCAAAAGTAATCCAAGTTCGAAGCCAGGTCACGTATCCTGCAATCACAGTGTACCAAGGACCATTTGCTCATCCAAATTCACAAGGAAGGCCAGCATATCAATCACAACTATCCATAGAAAGGTTTTCGCTCCAAGAGCTATAAATCTTTTATCCCATACTTGTCTCTGTAAACTGAGGGGAACCACATGGCCTAGACTGGTTCCTTATACCAGCTTTGGGTCTAAATAGTTCAAATGCTACATGAAAATTAAAATTGGAATCCCACACATCTTCACCCTGCGGTACAATATCACCGCACGGTAGAGATTTTTCAAGGGAACAGTTTTGTTTGCAATTTCTTTTCTGTTTATCAAAGCAAGTATGACACGCCATGCTCTCTTATGATCTATTTTTAAAGTAACACATGTTATGCTAGTTCAATCAAGTCATACGTCCATATTCTGACATGAGCATTATTCATTTGATAAACAAGCATATGTGTCTGTATTAGATTACCACATGCTCTTTGAACTTATTTTCAACTGCTAAGTCATGTAATTCAGTATCGTACGGCACATATCTCTGTCGTACGGTGGTGTGTTATGTGGAACAAAGTTCTAATTTGCTTCTTGTTGTTAGGTGTTTAATTAAAGTATGCTTATTAGAATTTCTCTCTGATATAAACTGCTCACATGTTGTAGTTGTTTTCTATGTAAATTTAGCCACAAAGGCCAGAACCATACGGCACACATATCTGCCGTGCGGTGGAAGTTTTGCGTGGAATAGAATGTTGTTATCTATTTTCTGTGATTAAATGTTCATATTCCTACCATGACTGTTTCATGTTTATACTTACTTGTTTCAGCAATTTAAATTATTTATGTGATATAACTATTTACGTGAATAAAAGTTAAGCAATAAAATGATTTTTCAAAATCTCACAAGTATTAGTAAAGACCGATTTTATCAGGCGAGAGGGGTGCTTTTCCAAACAAAATCTTCCCCTCTCGTAACTTGGCTACCAAACCCAAAACTCTCTATTTTCACTAGACCAAAACCTTTTCAAAGGGCAAAAGAGTCACATTTTTCAAATAAACGGTTTCTCAGGGTTAATCCTTTTCAAAACCGAGTGGTGACTCTCAAACGAACCAACCATTTCCCATTTTTGCAACACTAAAAATACAAAAAGAGAGACGGGGAACTTTTCCGGGCATAACATTGTGCGAAGAACGTGGAAATACACTAGTATCAGTAAAAAAAAAATTCTTATGAGTTGCATAATATCAACAAAAGAAACCAGGCTGAAAGAAAAAAAATTACTAATATAACATTAGTAAAAAAAATCCTCATGAGCTATAGCCTAAATATTATTAGTGGAAAAAAAATCCTCATCACCTATATATATATATATCATTTTAGAGACTAATTTAACGCGGAGAAAAAATACTTATGTAATTGGGGAATATATGAGGAATAATTAGGTGTTCGTAGAATACTCTATATGAGCTTTGGGGCTGGAATTACTAGGATGATCCTGACCATTGAATTAAAATTGGAAGATCCTCCAATTCTCTATAAATTGGACAGGAGCTGGACTCCTTTTTTTTATTGCCGTAAACTATTTCATCAATTGTATTTTTTTAAGAAACAGATTACCTCATCTATACTCATTTCGGAGTGATTCGTCTGTGCACTACTTGACTGGTCAAAAAAATAAATTATTTATTTGTCTCGACCAAAGAAACCAAAAAAATTAAAAATGTGTGGTACCAAACTTGAAAAAAGTAGCACAAAAAATATTTTAAAAAAATCTGTCTGTTTTGGATTATTTTGGTCTTCAGTTAACTTTTTTTCAGTTTTTGTCCTAGTGTTTTACTTTTTACATTTTTCTTGACGAGATTAATAAACCACCCAAAAAAATTTGACTAGAAATAGAATAATGACAAATAAGTAATTCAACCGAAGAAAAAAAAAAGATTATGCTAAATCGCCCAGCTAATTAGTTGGATAGCTAGAGACAAGCTTATTGGCGGGGCCATGCATGTTCTTTTGCAAACCAACATTCCATGTTTTCAAGTGATATGCAAGTATTTTCAGCTCAACCCAACTGTGATTTTGACAAAGGTAAATAGAGACAAGTGATCTACCGTTGCCCATTGGTACTCAATTACACTATTTATCTTGGAAATGATTTTCACGCTTTTCTTTTATTTTCATTTTCAGGCACTAGCTTTTTTTTATTATTCACGTGAAATTAATTCCTAAACTATCATTTCTTTTACATTTACTTTGTACATATGAAGGACAATTTAGTAATTCCAAAGATAAAAATAAATTGCGAATAGATAAAAGGGGGTGAAAATTCAGCATTATTGGTTTGAATTAATTGATGTGCTCTTCAGTTGGTTGGACCTTGATTACAACAAAAGCCAAGTCTTTTTCTGTCTCCAGTGGTATTGTCCCTCACGAACATATGCTCAAGGGGATGAGTGATTATTCAATGCTCCTAAAACACTGCCACGTGATACTTTGAAATCTCTACCACTATCCATTGAGGTGAGGCCTACACACTTATCCTTGGCCTATGCATGAATGTGGGGCCGATGGACCTTACTTAAATATGTGGTAACAATCCTAAAAATATAACGTAGCAATGCTCTAATAACATTTACTAGTAATTTCTCTAAGGGAATTGGGTGCATGTCAGTGTCTTCTGAGGGTCTATTTGTTCCTATTTGGCAACTTAAAAATTTGCAAGTGGCTGACTTTGAAAATAAATAAAATTTATTTATTTTGTTTGAAAATTTATTTATTTCAAGTTTTAAATTGAAACTTTCTACTGTACTTTTCAGGCCGAATTTTTATATATATTTTTGGCATGAGGAATTGTATTCAATTGAGAGGCAAAAGCCTACACAACAAAGAGAAATTCCATGGCGGCAAATGGGCGTCCACAAACCGGACGAACCATTAGAGGAGACAATCAAAGCATAGTATTTGTAGCCCTATTTCAAACTCACCTAACGAGATTAGGTTTGCAAAAAATAAAACAAATATCAAGCACATGACCAAAGCCACCGGACTAAATCTGGACAAAAACGAAATAAACAAAAAATACACTCTCTTCCGTTATTGAGCAGCCATTCTCTTGCTTAGCTCCCTACCAATCAAGCACCCAAGCCGACAACCAAGAAGCCACTGACAATCACATTGCTGCAAACCCATAAGGCGATACATTAGCCTCAACGTATACTTGAAAATTGTTTTAGAGAATTATGAGAAGTGCATAGGATACAGGTGACCTGTGTATTAGGCCTGAAATTGCTATGGGTACTACACTTTGTGTATAACATTTGTACACCACCTTGTGTGAGACCCATTTTGAGGCGGGTCACCCACAAATATTTTGAGCCTCTCAATTTAATTCAGAATATTTTTTTAAAGGGTCCCTAAAATAATCAGTTCAGGGCCTTCAGGCGGATATCGGTAAGTGCTTGATTTATGCGTTATTTTTTTTTAATAGGTACGATTAGAGACCCCAAAAAAACGTATGAATCAAACACTTACTGATATCCAGCTAAACGAATTTTTAACAGAGACTCTTCAAAAAAAATTCTAAACAAACTAAACAGCTTAAATAATTTATGTGGGAACTTTCCACACGAGATGGTGTAAGGGGTTGTACACAAAAATGTTGTATTTAAGGTTCCACGGTGTACAAAAGATTGTACACAAAAATGTTGCACCCATAGCTGGGCTCAGGCATTCCAGTTTCGTGCTCATCCTAACTATACCGCCGGTCCAGATGCAATGCACTACATCTTGGGGTTGGGGCCTTTAAATGGGGCCCGATGGCACGGGCCATCTCCAGGTCCTAACCTATCCTAAAAAGTCGTCGTTTTGCTTCACAGACTCTCACCAATTTTTTTTTTGATCGGCAAATAGTAACTCTCACCAATTTTCAATGGCTATTTTCCTTACTATTGCTTATAGATGATTATTCTATGAAAATATGTATTTTTTTTAATTAATCTTAGAACATGTGTACTTTTTTAATATTAAACTCAACCCATTACAAAAATATTGTCCAGTCTACCAAACATGAACTGAAAAAATGCTTTTTGGTTTACAAAAATTCAGACTTATTTTTCACATGATACTAGTCAGTAGTCATTATATATCAACGAGTTCTTTCACTTTCAGAAAAAAAAAGGAAAAAGAAAAAAAGAGAGAGATCAAATTTATTCGAATAAAAATATATCCTTATAATTTTGCAGTTTGATGGATCACACATTTTTGGCATAGTGGGAGTACACTAGCGGCTCCACACCCAAGGTAAGGCGGTCACATGACCACCCAAAAAAATTTATATTATACATGCAAAAAATTTAGGTTAATTCATTATTTGAACACCCAATCTAAATATGAATGAACACTCAGCTCAAAATTAAATGAACACCCATTCAAAATATTAAAAAAATAGAGAGAAAATGAATGATCTATTATCATCAGTATCATATTCTGACTTTTTTTTAATGATACTCGGCTCTACATCTCCAAAAATGAGAGAATATGTCCTAAAAGATTCATGCGAACCTATTTGCCTCAATTTTTCATAAAAAAAATATTAGTAGATTTATGTGCTTGTTTAATCTTGCTTAGCTCAAAATGAAAATTTTCGTCTATAATCATATGTATTCGTATTTTTACTAATCACACTATTGATGATAGTTTCCTACGAAAAAATCTATCATTTTTGAATAAAAAATATAGTGCTTCGTTACATTAATTTTCAAGTTTCTTTACATCAAATCAAAGATCTCGACTAGTTTCTTAACTTAGTGCAAAAAATTTTAAAAATTATGAACGTAAGTATTTTGTTTTTTTATTCAAAAATTGCACGTCTTTGCATGGACTACCATTTTGGGATGTATGAAGTATCAAAATTTTGTGTATATTCTACTCGTTAATAGAGGTAACAGGGTTAAGATAATTATTGAATACCCTCTTAAAAAATTCTGAAGCCGCCACTGTGGGAGTATATTGATTCTTTTGGGTGTTATCCCTATCTTCAAATCCTTGCTCCACCATTGGATGCATCCAACCAAACAGCCATTAGCTACTGCTTTTCTAACTTTTTTTTTTTTTTTTTTTGGATACTATGGTGTGTTAAGCAAATTACTGCTCTCATCCCAAATTGTTGTTCTCTTTTGCATAGCTGTGTCACTTAAATGATTGTCTGTATTTCAGAATTTATAATGTTTTTTATGATTTCAAAAACTTTGTTTAATAAAATTAAACAAGATCCATATTGAATATATAAAATATTAAAAATTAAAAGATATCGATTTTTTTAGAGGTCCCAAATAATAAAACAGGAGCAACAATTTGAGACGGAGAGGATATGTTAGTAATGCCAATATGATAATAACTGAATAAATAAAACCCTCTAATCTAAGAATTCGTTTAATGCTTTGTTTTTGTATTTTCCTTTAGATACGTATATATATAACATCAACAAACTGTTGCTGCTGATTAATGTGCTCTACAAGGCGATAAACTTCATAAAAGTATTCATTTGCTTGGCCCACAAAATATAAACTTTTAGATGTTACCTACTGTAAGCTTGGAGTCAAGGATGGAACCAGAGTGGTCTAGTGGCCGTGGCCGCCACGATAAGAATTTTAGAAATTGCAATAATTATATGTATTTAAAAAAATTATCCCCAACTTATATAGTCTCGTTATCGCTAGATTTTTTTTTCCTTATTTTTATATACTTGTCATAAATCTTCTATTTTTTTAAGAGATGAGGTCCAAAAAAGT
Organism: Rhododendron kiyosumense; assembly: GCA_019656275.1. Taxonomy (NCBI): domain Eukaryota; kingdom Viridiplantae; phylum Streptophyta; class Magnoliopsida; order Ericales; family Ericaceae; genus Rhododendron; species Rhododendron kiyosumense. Next base: position 1,308,334 of record BPLS01000189.1, on the reverse strand, counting down.
ATCCAAAACTAAATTCAATGGGCCAAAGTGAAATAACATAAAAGATGAGGTGTAATTAAGGGTAAAAAAAACTCCACTCTTTAATCCTAAAACAACTTAACCTAAAAAGTTAAAATTAGTATTTTTTCGTACTCATTGTGCATATGATAAATATCATTTACTATAGTTTTTGTTATGTTATTTTAATTTTTTTATAGAGTTGATGACTATTAATATTGTAATGCATCTTTTTATTTTTTTAGTATATATTTCGCCACTGCTCGGGTAAAATTCTGATTCCGTCTCTGCTTGGAGTAATTAATTAAGTATAATTAAAGATTTGTGCATGAAAGACACTAAATTATTAGCATGGCTAGCACATTAGTACTCACCAATTAATGATGTTAACTCCGTTTGCGCCCACCTACAACTATAGTCTACAGAAAAATAAAAACAATCAAAGTTTAATTAAGGGAACCGATAATGCCACGAGCATTTCTTTTCCTGCCACGACCATTTAATGCACTCGAGGTCAAAGTGACTATTTTGTCCTCTTTGGTCAAAAGCTGGGCCTTGGAAATCCTAAGCAAAACCCGTCCTTCTCCCTGTTCCATTTTTTTCTTGCTTTACATCATTCTAATCAGGGATGGGGCCAGGGAGAGGCTAGTAGGAGCGGTTGCACCTGCAAAAAATAAACACTACTATTATATGTTAAAAAAAAATTTCCTATTTAAGAACACTACTAGTATATAGACTCGCCCCTGCATGGTGAAATTCCTGACTCCGTCCCTGGTTCTAACCTCTAACTTTGTTCTTAAATTTTGTTTCTCTTTATTATAATGCTTTACTTTTGTTAATTTTTTTGAAAATGAAAAATACAGAATGACAAATTTGAAAAAAATAAGATCTAAAAAAGCCGTCCATTTGGAGTTATATTTGTCTTTAATAAACTCTTTTAAGCGTTTGGTTATACTTTTGGGTAAATTTCACTGACCTCCCCTCACATTTCTGAAATTGCACTGTTTTCCCCTCTGCTTCTATTGTCTGTTGCACTTTACCCCAACCGTTTGGTTGCCGTTACGGAAAGCACTAACGGTGATGAGGTCAGCACGGAACATATAAATTAAAAGTTGAAAAATTAAGTGTTCCAAATTTCAATCCATTTGAATGGGTGAGAAGATTTTATTGTTTTTATCATTTAATTCTAAAGGGTTATAATTAAATTTTGACTATAAGACTCTTGTTGATTAGTCCTAAGAAAGTCGTAGAATCAAATATCTCTTAGGACTAACCAACGAGAGCCCTAAAGTCAAAATTTAATTATGACCCTTCAGAATTAAATGATCAAAAAAATAAAATCTTCTCACCCATTCAAATGGATTGAAATTTGGGACACTTAATTTTTCAACCTTTAGTTTATATATTAAAAATTAAGTGTTTCAAATTTCAATCCGTTTGAACCGATGGAAAGATTTTATTTTTCTGATCATTTTATCTTAAATGATCATAATTAAATTTTGACTCTAAGACTCTCGTTAATTAGCTCTAAGAAAGTCGTACAACCAAATATCTTAGGATTAACCAACGAGAGTCCTAGAGTCAAAATTTAATTATGACCCTTTAGAATTAAATGATCAAGAAAAATAAAATTTTCTCACCCATTCAAACGGATTGAAATTTGGAGTACTTAATTTTTTAACCATATTTTTTAATATATAAACTGGTTAAAAAATTAAGTGTTCCAAATTTCAATCCGTTTGAATGGATGAGAAGATTTTATTTTTCTGATCATTTAATTCTAAAGGGTCATAGTTAAATTTTGACTCTAGGACTTTGGTTGATTAGTCTTAAAATATTTGGTTATACGACTTTCTTAGAGCTAATCAACGAGAGTCCTAGAGTCAAAATTTAATTATGACCATTTAGGATAAAATGATCAGAAAAATAAAATCTTTCTATCAGTTCAAACGGATTGAAATTTAGAGTACTTAATTTTTTAATCATATTTTTTAATATACAAACTAAAGGTTGAAAAATTAAGTGTTCCAAATTTCAATCTGAATGGGTGAGAAGATTTTATTTTTCCGATCATTTAATTCTAAAAGGTCATAATTAAATTTTGACTCTAAAGCTCTCGTTGGGTAGTCCTAAGAGATATTTGATTCTACGAGTACGTGAGCATAAAAGTAAAGTCAAGTTTCCCGTTAACGAGCGTTACTTGACAAGAAGCAGAGGGGAGGACCGTGCAATTCAGGAATGTGGGGAGAGGTTTCTGTCTTTGTCAGAAACCTGAGGGGAGGTCAGTGAAATTTACCCTATACTTTTCTACCCAACTATGGGTACACAATTTAGTGTCATCCTCCAATTATACACCAGATTACATAAGATTTATTTTGGAGTCATACACTATTAATCAGAGTCATTCAATTTGCTTGAAATAGTAAGTGTCACTTAGCGTTTATCAATACAATTTTCTCATTTTTTACAAATAAAAAATTGCTTGAAATATTATTCTAATGGCCCTTCCAAAAAACCGACTCAGTCACATATAGGTAAGAGCTTAATCAATTGATTCAATTTTTCTCCCTACAAATGCTGGGAAAAAAATTGATTAAGCACTTACCCATAATCGAATCAGCTAGTTTTTTTACAAAAACTCTTTGAACATGTTTAACAATTTGAACAATTTCAATTGTACCCTTAGTTTCGATTGCATTTGCTGTAGTGTACCCTTAGTTTTTATATTGTAACGCCCCCAAAATTAGGGTACGTTAAATAAAACATTTTATTGAAATTTCAAAATAGAGTCTAACTCTTATTACAACAAAAACCCCACAGGAGTTCAATATTACAAAAGAGAGGGATAACTAGGGTTTCCTATCTACTGCTCCGCTCCTTCCTCCATCCTGGCTAGCTCCTCAGCTTCGAAAGCCTCCACGGTGAAGATCTCGCCCTGTTCGTCTATGAGATCTGACACATTATATCGGCGTCGCCACCCATATAATATGCCAGTGTCACAAAAAAGGCAACACCATGAGCTACGAAAGCTCAATAGAGTAACCCTACCCACTAACCTTTAACTTATAACAATACAACAGACAGTAACAATGACACACCCACATCCACGATCTAACTACCGTTGGTGTCCAAGATTCTCCGAGTTTCTCCTACGCGACTCATCGTAGACCGTGTCAATCATTTCTATTTACAAAACCATCTTTCAAAATTATTTGCATTGGCTCCGTACCGCGGATAACCAAGCCATACACACCCAACCTCGGTTCCGCCGTTCCGGGTTCCCGAGTATCCTCACAATGGTTCCGCTGCACCGGGTTCCCATTGGCACACAAAACTTGCATTGGCTCCTCTCCACGGAAAACCAAGCCATATTACCAATAAGGCTACCACGTCCGGCCCGATTGGCAATCTTCACAAAGGGCTACCAAGTCCGGCCACATTGTGATTTTCACAACCCACGCAATGGGCTACCAAGTCCGGCTACATTACGAGTTTTCATTCACACAACGGGCTACTAAGTCCGGCCACGTTGCGGTTTTCACAATCCACACGATGGGCTACCAAGTCCGGCCACATCGCGGTTTTAAAACACATCTCATCATTATCCAAACCCTGGGTGTTATGTTTCTACTTTCTCGATTCTCGTGTCTCGTTACATGCAAAGACTCCGCGTGTAAGACTTTACATACACACATGCATTCAATCAAGTTTCGAAATAGTACAACAAGAACATCTAAGTAACATAGCATGCTTGAATTTTCATAAACGACATAATCATGCATTTTTACTTTTTCATCTATAACCAAGTACTTTTTAAGCTTTAGCAAAAATAAGTAGAGATTCAAGTAGCAAGATTATAACTACTTAACAGAAATAAAGTAAGCACTTGAAAAATAGGTAAGGATCACTACCTTGATCCGAAACTAGTCGGGGCCGAATAAGCAAGTTGGAAAATCCTACGGGTGGCGAATACTTCAAATCTGGACCGAACTTCGGACGGCAGTAACTCGGTCAATCTTTGGCCGAATAGAGTCGTTCTTGGGTCGAGAACGAAGCTCAAGAAATTCTCTACAACTTTCGTGAAGAAAGTTAATCCTATAAACGACTTTAGGTTGGAGAAAAATGGGGATGAAAGAAGTGATAGTGAGCTGTCAAGAAATGAAAATTCAGAATTTTCACTGAATTTCGGATGACAATAACTTGGTCATTTCTTAACCGATTGGGGTGATTCTTGAGCCTAACTTCAAGGTTTCGAAGTGCTCTACAACTTTCTAGAAGGAAATTGATCCTAAAAACTACTCTAGGCAGAAGAAAATGGAGGATTTCCGACGGGACAGTGGCTGCCCAGAAAAACAGAAAATGGTTTCTAGAGAGAAGGAAGAGCTATTGCTTGAGGTGTGAATTCAAAGCATGAGAATGGCCTTCTATTTATACGCAAGAGCTTGGCCCTCTCCTCTCTCTCTCTCTAAGTCTCACCTTGACACTTGGCATGAATCTTGGAAGATCAAAGGCAATCCTAGGCTTGCATGGCTATTTTTGTACCAAGATTTGATCTTGGATCAATTGAATGGCTGGGATTGATCCTTGGTGGGCAAGAAAGAGATTGGTACAAGATCCAAGGGTCTAAAATTTGCAAGAGGTACAAAGGAGTACAATGGAGGTTAATGGAGGTGGTTTCCTTAGTTAGGAAGGAAGATTCATCCATGGATTTGAAAGATATAGGAAGATTATGGAAGGTACAACCAAATCTTCTTCTTTCCTCCTTCCTCTCTCTTTCTCCCTCTCTCCCTCTCTCTCTCTCGGCCCTCTCTCCTCTCTCTCTCTCTCGGTTCTCTCTCTCTCTCTCTCTCTCTCTCTCTCTCTCTCTCTCTCTCTCTCCTAGTACATACACACACACATATATATATAAGCAAACAATAAACAAATGGTACTTTTGTACCAAGGATTAGATTTTGAAAGATTTGAGTAAGAAGATCAAATCCCATATCTCTCTTAGTAAACTATATACATATATATATATATATATGCATATATAATAATATAGAAGAACAAAGTACTAGATTTTCCAAATCAAATACCCTAATAAAGAATTCTAATTAAGCACATGCCCCATTAAACAAATATATTGAGTACCCTAGGGAGATTTAGGCCTATATGATATGCATATATATACACATGCCTATATATACATAAGTACCAAGAATTAATTAAAATAAAGGCTTGAGATTTCCCCACTAAAATAATAATAGAGTATAAGTACTATTTTATTCAATAAAGTACTTTGAAAATCTAGGGTTTAGATATACCCCAATATTTTAATGCATAAAATCACATGGGAAATCAATACTTGAATATAAAAACAAAGCCTTGTACCTTGTTGGAAGATTAATGCTATTACCCAATGGGTAATAAATCCCCTAACTTCTATTGTCCAATGGACAATAGTTATTAGGTAACTTTTATATTAAAATAATTGGTACTTTGGCACATGGGGTTAAAAGAAAATATTAAATTAATCAACCCATGTACTAGGTTGAAAGATGAACCTTTTACCCAATGGATAATAACCACCCTAACTTTTATTATCCAATGGATAATAGTTGCTAGGGAGATTATATATTAAAATAATCCAAAAAGGTACTTTAAAGTAATCAAAAAGTTACTTTTTACTATTCTTAGTACTTTAACCAAATATACATTTAATATGAACAAATGGGGTTTCTATTATCCAATGGATAATAGTTTCCCTAACATTTATTGTCTAATGGACAAAGATTAAAACCAAAATAATTAAATGAAAAAGAATATTAAATTCTTAGTCTAGGGTTCAAAAGGTTCAAATGGTTCATGAGGGGCAAAACGGTCATTTTGCGGTTAGCGAAAAGTAACTAGATAGTTTCCTAGCTTAGTTTCTCCAACCGGATGGTTAAAAGCTAGTTAGGCAAGCGGACTAAAGCGTCAAGAAATAATTTTTCAAGGGGCAAAAACGTAATTATGACAAACTTTGGAAATTAAAAGGTAAATCCAAGTAATAACAATAAAATTCAAATATTTAACGAAATTTTTAACGACCAAAAATCAGGGTCGTTACATATATTGTATGTACTCAGGTGACAATTCGGGAAAGTTAATTCATGAAAGGGGATTACTGGTAATTAAGGGTAAATTTCACTGACTTCCCTTGAGGTTTCTGACAAAAGCAAAGACCTCTCCTAATGCTCTGAAATGTCACTGACCTCTCCTACTTTACCTGACATTATAGAAATTCCCCCATCTATTAGATATTCCTTAGACGGTGTTAAATGTGTTGATCAAATGACAAAAATGCCCTCAAATTGATAAAGTATCTTTTCGTTTTACCCATTCCCTCAAACGACCATCATCATCTCTAGTTTTAAAGAACGACCAAGAAAAAAAATTTGGTTTTAAAGAAAAATACCCTATACTCTTTAAAGGTTACTTTGGATGGGTTCGGATAAAAAAGTAGGGAGTGATTTTTTTCCGTCTTTAATCAAAAGAGTAAATTATACTAAGCCCCCCTCAACTAACCCGAGTTTTTACTTAACCCTCTCAGACTACAACATCCGACATCGTGCACCCTCTAACTATTCAGAGTTGACACTTAACACCCTTTTGTTAGGTCTCCGTCCATATGGCAAACGGAAAAAGGCAGTCAGCTTAAATGGGGTGTTTGGATCGAGCACCCATATGCGTCGGATGCCGTCGATTCCCGCGTTAGCCCACTCAGTTGTTTTTTTTTTAAATTTTTGGATGGCTCAGATCGGCCGTCGGTGCATTTTCCCTATAGTACCATCGGTACCAATATCATTTTCGTTAATTTTTTGCTTTATGGCTCTCGTACAACCGGACGGCTGATCCAAGCCGTTCAAAAATTTTAAAAACCGAGTGGGTCAATATGGGAATCAACGGCATCCGACGTGCGTAGGTGCTCGATCCAAACACCCCATTTAAGCTTACTGCCTTTTTCCGTTTGCCATATGGACGGAGACCTAACAGAAGGGTGTTAAGTGTCAACTCTGGATAGTTAGAGGGTGCACGATGTCTGATTTTGTAGTCTGAGGGGGTTAAGTAAAAACGCGGGTTAGTTGAGGGGGGCTTAGTGTAATTTACTCTAATCAAAATTTAAAGGATACTCCGGGTGGGTTTGGATTAAAAAGTAAGGAGTGACTTTTTTTTTGTCTTTATTTAAATTTTTTTTTTGCATTTAGTAGTTTTACGTCAAACTTTTGTGACTTGTTGGTTGGTCTCGATGAGAGAAACTGAAAAAATATAAAAAAATTTATCAGAACCTATAATTTTTTTGAAAAAGACAAAAAAAATAAGTCAAAAACTGTCTTTCTGGCATTTTTTTTTCCAAAAATTATGAGTTTTGATCAAAACTGTCCTTTTTTAAATATTTTTTTCTATTTTCAAAAATTATGGATTTCGATCAAACTTTTTTTACTTTTTTGATTCCTCTCGACGAAATAAACCAATAAATCACAAAAATTTAACATAAAATTAACAAATGCAAAAAAGTTTGAATAATGATGAAAAAAAGTTACTCCTACCTTTTAATCCAAACAGTGCTCCATACTACAAGTAAATTTTAAGTTTCTACTCCAACCAGATCTCCGATCAAAAAATAAAAAATAAAAAAATTTGCAAACCAAATCAAATTTTACACCCTCTACATCTCAACAATTTTACCACTCTACTGTGTCAAATTGTCAATACCACCACACACCACCCCGATACACACACCCCACTGATCGTGGAAATCCAAATTCGTAGCAATATACCTGCTCGACAATATTGTGATGCAGAATCGAGATTATACCTTGATTGTTGGACGATCCTTGGAAAAACTTTCTGACATGGATATTTTTGATAAGCTTAATTTATAGCCTTAATTGCAAATTACTAGTTTCTTCCCAGTTGAGTTTTGTTTGGAACCTCAAGATTTTCTTTGGAAATCAAATTACTCAAATTTTCTTTTCTCTGTCTTGGGTTATATTATACCAATTCCCAAACTCTCGAAGTCCGTTTTTCCATTTTAGCAAGAGAACATTGAGAAATTCGAACTGGGTTTTGATCGGAACCTCGAGATTTTTTTGGGAAATCAAGAATGGAAATCTCACCACCTCTTTGATTCCCTTGAATTTATATATTTTTTCTTGAAAATGGGAGGCTTTTTTTACGCTTCTGCTACGATTCTGGTAACAAAAAAAATTCTCTCCTTTTCATTTAAGTGACGTTAGTGTGTAGATATAAAGCAAGTTGTATGTGAACACAATAATCAGATTTGTGGTACTGGTGACGTTGATTTGGGTTTAAATCGGTTTTGCCTTTAAGATAGTTGCTCATTGAGAGAGAGAGAGAGAGAGAGAGAGAGAGAGAGAGAGGGGCCGACAACAATGGTTAATTGGAATCTCAAAATTATTTTTGATTTGGGTTCTATCTTCTGTGGGTTTCAATTGATGAAGAAATTTAGAACATACGGTTCACACGTTTGGAAGAGAAGATAGTGTGAAAAGTGGAGAAAAAAAAGGAGGGATAATTTAGACATTTTGTTGACTAGATTTTCAGAAATTAGCCAATTCCATCATGTTTTGGACGGCAAGGTAACGGAAGGGGGTAGTTGGATATTGTCAGGTAAAGTAGGGAGGTCAGTGACATTTCAGAAACCTCAGGGGAGGTCTTTACTTTCGTCAAAAACTTCAGGGGAGGTCAGTGAAATTTACCTGGTAATTAATGATAGTATTTTTTTTTTTATCATAATTAATGATAGTATGGGCTGACTACTTTGGAAAAGAGGACAAAAGTGTCACTTTCACCATGAGTGCAATAAAGGGTTGTGGCAGGAAAAGAAATGATCGTGGCATTATCGGCTCTCTTAATTAAAGACCAAATCCAAAAAGTCAAATACGTTTTGAAATTATGTTTTGCAAACTATTGGACAATCACTCTACAATAAGCCAAGTGGCTTATTTTTTTTCAGCTAAATAAGCCAAGTGGCTTATTTTTTTGTCCTTGTTCAAATTTTTTTCCTATCACTTGGTTTATTGTCAATTTTTTGGAGATTATTTCATCTTCACGACAAGAGGAATCTAAAAAATAAAAAATTTTGACCGAAATCTAATTTTTTTTGAATAAAGACGAAAAAATTGGCTTATTGACTTAATTTCGTCTTTATTCAAAAAAAATTTAATTTCGGTCAAAATTTTTTATTTTTTACATTTCTCTTGTCGTGAGAATGCAATAATCCCAAAAAAATTTACAATAAGCCAAGTGATACAAAAAAAATTTGAATAAGAGCAAAAAATAAGCCAAAATGGCTTATTTAGAAGAACAAGGCCTAAGAATTCTAGACCTTAGATAGGTCCAAAGTATTTAAAAATTGTACTTTGGACAAAACTATTTTTTCCAAGTTGTAGTTGCAATATGTATTTCCCAGTTCGTTTTTATAAGCCGAATGGAAATATAACCAGATAAAGGAAAAAGAAGAGACTTAAATATAAAGTAGTGAAATAATTTTAAAGTCTCTAGTAAAATGTTTACACATTGGATAATATCTTTTAGTACTCCCTTTATTTCAAAATATTTGTTCGATCTGCAAAACGATAATAACTCAAAAAGAACCACAAAATTTTCAAGAAAAATTTAAATTTTTTCCAACAATTTCCTAGAGACCAATGGGTCTTTCAATTTATAAAAAAAATTAAATTTTTAAAAAAAATATAAGTATTATTTTTAAGTCATTGTTTTGCAGACCAGATAACCATTTTAGAATGGAGGAAGTACTTTTTTTTTGTTCTTCTTAGTTAGGTAGTTAAATTCAATTCCGATTCAAATAATATTAATTTCTCAATTTCTCTAGTCGACCCGAATAGTTCACATAAAGTTTCCAATAAAATCGAAATGAAATTTCATTAAACAATAATTATATCCTTTAGGCTCTGTTTGAAACTCAAGGAAAAGAAAGAAAAAAAAATTCCTTCTATTGTTCGATTGAAATAAAAAGAGACAAGAAAATAAAATTTTCAAATTAATAAATAATAAATTTTTCAAATTAATAAATAATAAATAATAAATTTTTCCTCCCATTTTCTATTTCTTTCTTTTTTCTTTTCTTTTCTTTTCTTTTTTCTTTTCTTTTTTCTTTTCTTTTCTTAAGTTACAAACGGAGCCTTAATAAATTCTTTTCACGTCGTCGAGTTGGTAGTTGTAGGTATAGTGGCGCAAGTTAGCTCCATCCTCCTTGGAAAAATCAAAGTCGTCTTCCCTCAACCAACACTTGGCTGTGCTTTCGCTGGCTAACTACCCGCCATTTTTCACCAGAGATCTCTCTCTCTTCTCTCTACTCTGATAATGAGAACTCGGAACTCCCCGCACGACAGCCGGTCCTCCGGCTCCGTCCATCTCCGTACCCCGGGCCGGCACGAACAGTCGCCGTGCTCCGTCTACTCCTCCTCCTCGTCCTCCTCCAAGAAGTCCAGCTACCACCGGAACCCCGTCAAGATCGCCGCCATGTCGGTCGCCGGAGCTTTCGTCGCATGCTTCACTCCGCCAGAGACCAAAATCGAGTCGAAATTCGGCGATTCGAATGAATACCCAGCTCCTTCTGGTAATTAAGTTTCTCAAATTCTTAATTTATTGAATAAATCTCTCCAAAATCAAGAGTATTAGTCAACGTGCGCGAATACGTTACTTTTTTTTGATAATCAAAATCGCCAAAAACAGGCTACAGCGCAAGAGAAATATCTCTAGATAAACAGCAAAAATACTAGGGGAAGGGGAGGACACTTAATTAGCAGGCAAAGAACCCCTCAGCTTCTGAAGCCACCTCATGAGCCAGCCCATTTGCATCCCTCTTGATTCAAGCACATCTAATCCCTCCCTCTTGGCAAAGCTGCCTAATATCCGAAAGGACCGAAACCACTGCCATGACCTCCCAAGGGGGCACCAACTCAGAAACACTTAGTTTGATGGCCATTTGGTTGTCCGATTCAATGAGAGCTCCATGAATGCCCGACGCCTTGACAATTCCACACGCGGTCCTAATAGCAAGAAGTTCACCATGTAGTGAGGAGGAAATCTCAGCATTTACCACTCGTTCATCTACCATCATTCCTTTTTCATCTCTAAGGACTGCAGAACATTTAGCATCTCTTCCATTTCTCTTAATAGCTACATCACAGTTTATCTTCAAGCCACCATGATCCGGAGCCCACACCTGTTGGGTTATCCCCATGGATCATCAAAGGGATCCTGAGATCTGAGTACTCACGAAGTGACTCAACGGCCCTCCTCATGGTAATCTCAGGGTCAACAGAATTACCATTGAAATGAAGTCATTTCTTGCCTTCCAAATCTGCCATCCAATCATCAACACCCTTCCAAGAAACCCCATAAGCTGAGCACCCTTCAAATTCTCTGTCACCTGTGAAGTCCATCTTAAAACAGAAACCGGATGACCATGACCCACGTCAAGGCAAACATTGCACCCAAACCACACCGCTCTAGCCCAGCTACAGTCAAATAGCAAGTGTTCGATAGTCTCATCAAATCTGCCACATATTGAACAAGTTCTGGAAGATCCACAATTTATACGCACTAGGTTTTCCTTTGTAGCAAGACTATTACTGCACACCCTCCACCAAAAATGTCTCACTTTGTATGGAATATCCACCTTCCAAATTACAGCCCCCATAAACTCTTATCCGGGATAAAGGAAAATGAGGGACTCTCTTGATC
>BPLS01000189.1:1221840-1266580 GCA_019656275.1 Rhododendron kiyosumense | reverse complement strand
TGTAATAAATTTCCTTTATTAACGTACCTAAAATTAGGGGCGTTACATGAAGTCGGGCGGCGTCTTGACGGGGTCACTTGAGAGGAACAACGCGATCGCGGCGGCGGTGTAGAGGCCGTTTCGGGAGCTCGACGACTGGGAGTTAGCAGGGGGAATTTGGCGTGGTTTTGTGATCTGATTTCTGGTGTGAAGGACATGTGTCACGTTGTGGCCACTAGGACAGGGAATTAGGACAGACAAAGTGGGACAGAGGATCCCAAGCCTGTACTCCCATGTCTACCGATTTTTGAAAAATTCACCAAACTTTTGTTTGGTTTATCACTCTAAATCAGGCTGGAGCATGGGCCATTAAGCCTAATCTCCCTAATTTCTTCTTCAGAAGTTTCTCTATACCCAAGCATCTTGGATTGAGTGCTCTCAAGAACCAGCACTGGCGTGCTCTTGCAAGTCAGCCTCCCCATTCTCCAGTCCATTTGACGAAGTATGGTGGAAGGGTTTTCACATACGGTTGCCGGCGACCTACTATTGGGGTTTTGGTACCCTCAATCAAGAAATACAACTAGATCCGGTTTTGAGATTAGAGTGGGTTTTCATGGGTCTTTGAGCTGGAGCATTGTATCCGAGGACTTTTCATGCCGTACCCAGATCTGGTCATCCGGCCGTCAATCGAAGAACCCATTTCCAGTCGGTAAACCACTCTAAGAGGGTAAATTCATATCAACGTTATCAAGTCAAGGCGATGGGGAGAATGCTCGAGGGGGTAGAGTTCTGCCTTCAAGTTCTGGTTCACAATGGAGGTATTCTCATCCCTTCTTCTCAATGTTCTCTCTTGTTGGAAATGTTATGCCGGCAAAGTTCTCTGTCCAAAACCGCTAAAGGCGCCGAAAAATGGGGTACATCTGAAAACCACCGATCATATTAATTAGTGGAGTTTAAATCTACGGCCTGGTTTCAGTATAGTGCTTCACAGCTGTACACATTTGGATATTGTTTAATCTATTAATGGGTGGGCCCGTTAAAATGGTAAAATTACATGTATGCCATAGGCAGCTTGCTCTCAGCTTATAGGAATTTGGGCTGATTGCTTTCATATTTGGCTTCTTTCTATGGGCTATTTATGCGTGTACTCAGATTAAAAGTGGACTTGGATTGGTAAATGGGCTATAAAAGAGCAATTGGAGTATTGGAATCTTGGTAAAATCTTCAAATCCCTTGATTTATTTACTGTACTGGGATTGATTGTTCTATGCGTGGTATGAGTGTAACTGTGACTGTTCTTATTAGATGGGTGGTAATTCGCTAGTTGAGCGGAGCAGTTTATAGTTCCCTGCAGTTTGTGTAGCCTCGTTTTGGGCCCATTGATTCGGTGGCAGAATGTAGGCTCCTTTTGCGTCACTTCTTGATTTCGGCGAGCCTTTGGTATTCGGCTGAGGTTGTGCAGTTCGTATGGATTAGGCATTCGTGTGGGGTTTGTGAGCACCCGAGTATTGAATGCATCTATCTCCTTATTGCCTCCTCGGGGTCGAGGTCCTCTGTAGTAGTCGGTTTTTTAGATGTGAGTGCAGCATTGGGAGTCGTTGGATTCAGTTGGAGTTTTAGAATATTGGTTTGCTTATCCCTTCTCTGGATGACTAGTGGTGATGGGTTTTGGCTGAGGGGGTAGGTTGTTTTCTGGCGAGGCTTTGGGCTTGGATGAGGGAGTATTAGGCCGGATGGAATGGGCGTGGTGTGTAGGGTGGGGCCCCCTGTCGGATGCTGACATCTCTGGTTCGAGCCTCTTCTTAGTGCCTTGTTCCTCTATAGTAGCTATACAGCCTTCTCTTGATGTCGATTTACTATGCTGCTGCTAGTCCTCAATGAAGGTTATCATTTGTTCATTTCTGACCGTGACTATTTATTTTATTTCTTAGCCTGGCGGGATGTGCATGGTAGTAGTTAGCTTTCATGATATTCTACTCGTATCACTACATATCATACTACGTTATACTATCCTTCTGCTTAAATGGATAGTGTAACGGGGGTATGATCTCAACACACATGACACTTTTGTTATCTTCTTAATCTATCCTACTCTCCATGCAGATTATGCATGGGTTATCACACTTTTTTCAATCTTCTTTTTTTTTTCTCCTCCTAGGGTATGCCCTTTGTAGGCTGTATATTCGGTTAACCTTTTTTTGATTTCAAGCTAATTTATCCACAAAAAAAAGATTAAACAAACTACGGGAAATGACTGGCCGGTCTTATTTTTTGGATGGGGTTTTGTGTTAATTCTTTTTGTCAATTCATCCTGTCAAGATCCTTTTTACAATTGCTATTACTATTTTCTTCTTGTCACTTTTTATACCCCAGAATTCACTCCTCTTTGAAGAATTCACACCTCCAGGAATTCACATCCATTTACAGAATTCACACTCATTTGTACAATTTACACCCCCATAATTCAAATTTTTGAAAAAAGACAATTCATACCCAAATGAAAAATTCACACATTCAAAAAAGACACAATTCGCACTCAAATGAAAATTCATACCTTCAAAAAGGATAAAATTCACAGTGTAAGGGTGTTTTATTATGGAGCTTTGGGTTCTCCTACTTATGCAGAGTAGATCCGAACCATACGATAAATTATCGGGTTGTTATATCCTGGAGGGGACAAGTCAAAAATTTTCTATTGCACCGGTTTATTACCGTAGATGGCTTGAATCTCCTTAAAGAGAGCGAGATTTCCGCGACTCAGCCTGTTAATTTGTCCATTGTAAAGTTTATTTTCAGTGTAAACTTTTGTAATATCACCAACAATTGCCCAAGACTCTCGCGTACATATTAAAAACTCACCGACTAGTTTTTTTTAGAGAACAAAGATGGTGGGAGAATTGAGTATGAAAAGCTAAGTTTTTGGAGAAGCCTTGGTGTTACTCTTCGCTTGCTTGGCTTAGATTGCTTCACTCAAGCAAGCCTTATATAGGCAAGTAAGAATCCAAATCATATCTTTTCATTAATGACTAAATCCACTTAGATATGGAAAGATATGCTCTAGATATGGATAGATATGAAAGATATGCTCTAGATTTACTTGGATATGGATAAACATGAAAGATATGCTCCTAGATTAATCCTTCTAGATTGCTCTTAGATATTCAAACATCCGCTAAGATAAGAGCCTCTCACGTAGATATACGTGTGACTCGTAAAAGTCTAGCACCAAAAAATGTACAGAAATTTAATATTAAAATAATAAATTTCCAACATTCCCCCACCTATTTTAATATTAAATGAGACTCCTAGGCAAAGAGGGATATTATGCATCATAAAGGTATGCTCTGCATTGAACCTTCATTTAGTGAAAACAGTAATCTCTACTCAAGAGTCGATAGTGGTCTCCGACTTAAACTATAACTGCTTAGGGGAAATAAAAAATACTACCCACACATAATAGTCAAGTACTGACATGAGCTTTAATAGCCAGCACATTATGGCCTTGTGCTAATCCCAGTTTTCATGAGCATCTTTGATAACAGAATTTCATTAAGAGTTTTTCAAAATACTCAACATCCACAACATTACAGGATAAATGCACTCACACCATAAGGATGGACTTAATCAAAATTTCAGTGCATTTCCAAACCACCACCATATGATTCGTTCTTCCCATTGAACCCAATTACAGGATCTCTGGTCCCTAAGTTGGGTATCCTCATACATGGCTCATGAATTTAATGGCTTTAGCCCCATCCTCCTTGATGTATTCCAGACTCTTTCTCTTGCTAAAGCCTTGGTTAATGGATCTGTAAGATTATCACATGATCTCACATAGGTCACATTTATGATGCCATTACTCAAATAAGATCTCACAATACTGTGTTTTCTTCTTATAGGTATGGATTTACCGTTGTAATATCGGTTTTGTACTCTACCAATCGCAGCAGTGCTATCACAATGAATTAACACGAGAGGAATTGGTTTTTCCCAAAATGGGATTTCATTTAATAAATCTCTCAACCAATTTGCTTCCTCACTTGCTGATGCTAATGCTATTAGCTCAGCCTCCATAGTAGAATTAGTAATAATAGATTGCTTTTTCGATTTCCAGCATATAGCACCACCATCCAAATTAAAAATATATTCTGTGGTAAAGAGTGAATCACCTAACAAAGTATTCCAATCGGCATCACTATAAGCTTCAAGTACTGCAGGATACTTTTTGTAAAACAAGCCATAATTTTTGGTACCAGATAAATATCTCATTATTCGCTCAATGGCTAGCTAGTGTTCTCTACTCGGCTTGCTAGTAAACCTGCTCAGTACTCCTACTGCATAAGCAATGTCAGGTTGAGTACAGTCAGTAGCATAACGTAAACTCCCTATTATGCTAGCATATCCTTTTTGATCAACAATATCCTTGTCATTTTTAACAGGAAATAAATGCACATGAGGATCAAAAGGAGTGAGAACATGCTTGCAATGATCAAAATGGTATTTTTTCAAAACTTTCTCAATATAATGTGACTGATCAAGAAAAATACCATCACATGTTTTTTTAATTTTCATCCCCAAAATTACGTTAGCCTCATTAAGATCTTTCATATCAAAATGGCTACTAAGCATATTTTTAGTCTCATTAATAATATGCACATTAGAGCCAAAGATCAGTAAATCATCAACATATAGGCTAACAATAACATGTGAATTTTCACAAGATTTATAATAGATGCACTTATCACACTCATTTATCTTATAACCATTTTCAATCATGCAGGAATCAATTTTTCTCATGCCACTGTTTAGGCGCCTGCTTTAAGCCATATAGGGATTTAGTCAAATTACACACTTTGCTTTCTTGGCCGGGCTCCACAAGGCCCTCAGATTGATCCATGTAAATTTCCTCATTTAGGTCCCCATTTAAAAAAGTTGTTTTCACATCCATTTGATGAATTTTTAAATCATGAATTGCAACGATTGCAATTAATAGTCTAATGGATGCTACTCTAGTAATCGGAGAAAATGTATCAAAAAAGTCAAGATCAGCTTGTTGCTTAAAATCTTTTGCAACAAGTCTTGCTTTATATTTATCAATAGAACCATCCAGTTTAAGTTTTTTACGTAGGACCCATTTACACCCAATAGTTTTACAACCCGGGGGTAAATCGACTAATTTCCAAGTTTTATTGAACATTAGTGATTCCATCTCATCATTAACAACCTCTTTCCAAAAAACAGCATCAGGTAATCTCAAAGCCTCTTGTAAATTAAGTGGAGTATCTTCCACATTAAAAACAACATAGTCAGGGCCAAAATCTTTTTCAACTCTAGCTCTTTTACTCCTTTTAGGTTCAAATTCAAAATTCTCGTGATTTTGTAACCTATGAGTTGAAGAACTAGGCTCAGGTAAAACTAATTCTCTAGATTCTTGACCCCCACCATTTTTAAGTTTAAAAGGGAATTTTTCTTCATGAAAAATTGCATCACCTGATTTAAAAATAATTTTATTTTCCATATTAAAAAATTTATAGGCTGTACTGTTTTTTGCATATTCAGGAAAAGCACAAGTGGTAGCTCTAACACCCAGTTTGGGTCTTTTAGGGTCTGAAAGCCTCATAAAGGCCAAACAATCCCAAACTCTCAAATATCCCAAATTTGGCTTATGACCTTTCCACAACTCAAAAGGCGTAATTTTAGTCTTTTTGTGTGGCACTCTATTTATCACATGACAAGCCATTAAAACTACTTCTCCCCAGAGATTTGAGGGAGTGCCTGCTTCAATAAGCATGGCATTGGTCAAGTCAATTAATGTTCTATTTTTTCTTTCAGCCACACCATTAGACTCAGGCGAATACTGTGGAGTAACTTCATGGATAATTCCCAAGGACTGAACAAAAGAGTTAAATCCAAAAGATTCATACTCACAGCCTCTATCACTTCTAATTCTTTTAATCTTTCTACCGAATTGATTTTCAACTTCTTGGAGGAATTCTTTAAATTTATCAAGTGCATCACTTTTATGTTTCACACAATATACATAAGTATATTTTGAATAATCATAAATAACAGTGATAAAATATCTACTTCCTCCACGAGTTAAAATTCCTTCGAACTCACATAAATTCGTATGGATTAGTTCTAACAATTCGGTATTTCTTTGAACACTTTTATGAGGCCTCCTTGTGATTTTTGCTTTACTGCATGTTTCACATTTCTCAAAATCTTTTTTCAGTCTGGGAATTAAAATCCTAAGTTACTCATGATTCCTACATATTTACTGTTTACATGACATAGTCTAGCATGCCAAAAATTTAAGGAAGACAACATGTAAACAGAAACAGTAGTTGGTTTATTATTCTCAACGTTTAGTTTGAACATTCCATCACGTGCATATTCCTTACCCACAAACACTCCTTTTTTAGTAATTACAAACTGATCAGATTCCATAGTTTGCTCAAAGCCAGATTTGTTCAATACATAACAGGACATCAAATTCTTCCTCATGGACGGTGTGTAAAGCACATCTTTCAGAGTCAGCACACGTCCAGAGGTAAACTCCAAATCAATCTCACCACTCCCAAGCACCTTGGTAGTACTAGAGTCACCAAGCATCACAATTTTTTCTTCTGCAAAGGGAGTATAAGTTTTGAACCAATTTTTATCATAGCAGACATGCCTGTTGGCACCAGAGTCTGCCCACCACCCTTCCACACATTGAACCATGTATATGTCTGTAATCATAGCCACAAAAGGCTCCTTGGCAACATTTGCCTATGGAGCATTCTACGTTTTTCGAAACTTGCAAAATCGAGCAATATGCCCATTCTTGCCACAGATAAAGCACCCACCAGTTTGTTATGCTTGTGAAGGGGGTCCTTGGTTCCAATTATTTTTTCTCATTTGCATTTCACCACGAGATTTACCCTTATTTTTGAAGTTTTTCTTATTTGGCTTTAAATAAGCATTCTTTGGAAACTAACCTCTGGGTAAGTTATTTTTTGCGGAAACTAAATTTACCTTAATGGTGGAATGTCCGTTACCCTCGTGAGTCATAAGTGCATCTTGGCCTCTAGCCTCCTCCACTCGGATGCGGGTAATCAAAGTCTCTAGGGACGTCTCCTTTTGCTTGTGGCGCATTGATATCTGAAACTCCCTCCACAAAGGTGGTAATTTGTAAATGATGCCAGCCACCACAAGATTGTCCCCAATTTTGATGCCTTTAGACCGTACCTCTGCCACAATCATTTGGAAATCTTGCACTTGTTTCACAACAGATTTACCATCTATCATTTGATAGTAGAAGAAATAGCTAGCTGCATATTTCTTTGCACCTGCCTCCTCAGTATCATATTTGCTCTGCAAGGCTTTCCAAATTTTCTTTGCAATGGAGTAAGTAGTATTATAATAATCATAAAATTGATCTGCAAGGCAATTTAAAAGATAATACCGACAGTTATACTCATCTGAATTGTACTGCTCAACTAGTTCAAGATGGGCATATTTTTCATCATCGGTCATCCCCATCAGTGGAGACTTTGTTGGGATCTTTCTCAGTTAAGATGTAGGCCACCTTGAGGAGACTGAGATAGAAGAGCACCTTGCCTTTCCATCGCTTGAAGTGAGCTCCCTTGAACATGAAAGGCTTGTTGAGATCTCCGATATTTTCATTAGGCTTCTCAGCTGTTTGGTCCATTCGTGAATCTCCTTAAAATTGTTGGTGATATTACAAAAGTTTACACCGAAAATAAACTTTACAATAGACAAATTAACAAGTTGAGTCGCGGAAATCTCGCTCTCTTTAAGGAGATTCAAGCCCTCTACAGTAATAAACCGGTGCAGTAAAAAATCTCTGACTTGTCCCCTCCAAGATATAACAACCCGATAATTTATCGTATGGTTCGGACCTACTCTGCACAAGTAGGAGAACCCAAAGCTCCACAATAAAACAGCCTTACACTTTGCCCAAGACTCTCACGTACATATTAAAAACTCACTGACTAGTTTTTTTTAGAGAACAAAGATGGTGGGAGAATTGAGTATGAAAAGCTAAGTTTTTGGAGAAGCCTTGGTATTACTCTTGGCTTGCTTAGCTTAGATTGCTTCACCCAAGCAAGCCTTATATAGGCAAGTAAGAATCCAAATCATATCTTTTCATTAATGACTAAATCCACTTATGAAAGATATGCTTTAGATTTTACCTAGATTTACTTAGATATGGATAAACATGAAAGATATGCTCCTTCTAGATTAATCCTTCTAGATTGCTCTTAGATATTCAAACATCCGCTAAGATAAGAGCCTCTCACGCAGATATACACGTGACTTGTAAAAGTCTAGCACCAAAAAATTACAGAAATTTAATATTAAAATAATAAATTTCCAACACATCTCATCTACACTTTTCACATTCCCAAATTAAGAATTCACACCCAAATTTGCTTTCAGTGGCCAATAGAACTTGGCCAACTCTCTTCTCTTCATCTCTCTCTAAGATATCCAAAAAAAAAAAAAAAAACCAACCAGAGACATTGCAAATTCCAGATTTCGACTTCAACAATTTAAGACAAAAATTTACCACAACATTGATACTCGTACTCTAAAATAAGACATGAATTGAAAGTTGTCTTCAACTTGCTTCTTCAAAAACCGTCGACTTCGAACAGCTCAAACACCTGTCGACTTTGATTTTCATATCTTGAACCACAAAAAATTGAGAACCTCTACCCCCCCCCCTCTGTGTGTGTGTGTGTGTGTGTGTGTAAGCACAGAAAAAAAAGCGGTCAAGGTGGGGCCAAAAGGTCTCGATTCATCAATCAATGGTGAATCCACAGCTGGTGACTTCGACTTCGGAGAGATTGGGATTGAGAACTATGATGACTTCGAAGTCCCTTTAGGGCTGGACCACGACAATTACGGTCAATACCCGCGGTTGCCGAAGATCAACGAGAAGGACATCGTTGTTTTGGGAGAGAGAACAGGTTGATAAGCAACCAAGATTGTATAATCTTACTGTTTAAAGTCCTTTATTTTGTAGCGTTTTATGTCTTTAAGTTATTGTTTTTATTTAATATTGCATGTAAAGTTCTTTTTTGTTAATTTTAGGTAAAACGTGGAACGAAAGCGGTTTTTATCACCATGAATCGCTCTCGGAAGCATCCAGAGTATCCAAGGCTGTATGGCGGCTGCCCACCAAGTCCCAACGGGGGTTTTATTGAGTGGCGAGAGGTGCGCGGGCCAACGGAAGGCTATTTGAACCAAAGGCAAACTAAAATCAGATTTCTGGAGACCTAGTACCAGTATTGGGAAATGGCCAGTACTGGTACCCGCTTGCCAGAGTTGAGATTTTTCAGCCTTTTGAAGACCCAGTAGCGGAACTGGGAAATGGCCAGTACCGATACTACCCGGAGAAAAATCTGCGTTTTGTTCACCTTTTTTAACTTTTCATTTATAAAATATTTGCCACTTTTGATAAGTTCTGAGATATTTTGTGGAGAGAGGGCGAGATGTATAAATACTCCTCTCTCTCTCTCTCTCTCTCCCCCTTTAACTACATAGCACATTACACCTTTTAGGTTTCCTCCATTATTGTCTTCAAGAACACTTGTAAGTTTTAGTTGTTTGTTAAATTCTTGAGTATTAAAGTTGTAGCTACAATTTGGATCTTTAGTAATATCAAGTCTATTTCAGTTTTTATCGGTTAAATCTTTCGACTCATTTTCGTACCATGCTTATGTGTAGTTCAATGTGTGAGTAGTTCTTAGGCTTTTACCCATTGGAGCATCCACAATGTAATAATCAAAATTAAAAAATTGCTAAAGTTAGCAATGTGTGCTTAAAAAAGTGCTCACATTGTAATAATCAAAGTTAGCAACCTCCTAACCAATAATTAAATTTGGGCATTTGAATAATCAAAAGTAACAATGTGAGACTTCACATTGTTAACTTTAGCAACCCTCTAAATAAATAATCAAAAGCTGACGTGACAAATTTTGATTATTACATTGCGGATGCTCTTAGGCCATCAACAAGTTTGATTAATAACTCAGGAATTTCAGGAGTTACCACCAAAACCACATGCCTTTTTTAACTCTTTGTTTTTGTTTTTGTCTCATTCATATTTTTTGGTAATCATACTCGAATTTTTCTGTTATTATAGTTTTGCAAATAATATAGTTATAAATTTATGAAAGATAAATAATCATGCATAGCACTAGTTGACTATTAGTTCTTGTAAGTAGTACTATAGAGCTGTTTATACCCGTTTTTTGCACCGCGGATCAGGCTAGCCGTGAATGACCATTTAATTAATTCTTTAATTGAATTAGGTTGAAATTATGAAATTGTTGTTGATAAGTTTATTGGGCCATGGATTTCCTAGTATGTTTGGGCCCAATAACCAAATGCAACCCATGAAGGATTGAGCCCATGAAGAATATGTTGATCTGGCCCATGAAGTAAGGCCCACGATTTTAGGGAATTGGTTGTTTCCTGATGGCAGTTATTTCCTTCCAATTCAAAGGCCAATTGATTTGGTCAATTGGTCACATGTCAAGCTAGCACAAAAAGAGGAAGTGAGGAGTTACTTGCCACATCACCCATAATCTTTCAACTGTTGAAAACTGCCCATGATCTTGCATGCACAAAAGAAGAAACCATCATGGGACACTTGGCGGCATATGGAGCAAACAGAAATTTGAATTCAGACCTGAATCAGCTTACTGTTTTGCCTATATATAGCATAATCAAAGAAGAAAGATGGGTCCAACACCAATCAAAGCCCAACGCTTCAAAACACTTTCATACTTTCAGCAAAGTAGATTCTCGAGTACCTCGTACTCAATCCCCATTCGAACTCACTTCTTCAAGTACTTTGAATTTTACTTTTCTTGTACCACTTTATTATCCCGGTGTAATAAAGTTTACGTTTTACGATTTACGCATTTCCTATACGACTAGGAAATTCTAAGTCCACAACTGTGTGGCAAACCACGAATCTCCTTGTGATCATTACCCTTTGGTTCACACACAATCACTTACAAGTTCGAAGTCAAGATTCACGGCAATCTTCATCCAAAGTTAGGTGCTACAAGTCTTGGCACACCCGCACTCAACCAACCAATGCCTGCAAATGCATCTGTGCCTTGCTTGACGTACTCGTGTAAAAAACGAGAGTTTTCATTGGCACGCCCAGTGGGACCCTAGTCATTTCAAGGGGTATTACGCTGATTCATTCGCATGTCAATTCAATACATTGAATTGGATGTTGAGATTCGGCGATGTAAAGAAGAAATTCGTTGGCGTGATGATAAGGTCAATGAACTTGAAGATGAAATCCACCACCTTGATTGTGAGAGGCGTCGACTCAATCCTATGGAGGATTGGTTTTTTGACACACAAAATCGCTGCAATGATGAAATTCGAGGGGTTGAAGATGAAGTTGATAGGCTTGAAGAGGAGGATCGCCAATTACGCAATGAGGTAAACGATCTCCTTAGTGCCAAGTCACATGGCTATTCAAGCATTATGTTTTCAGCACTGCTCGAACAACATGAATTCCAAAATGGTGGGCTTGATGATCTTCCTACTCAGCCCTTTAGGAACCAAGTTGAAGAAAATTTGAGCATTCAGTCCGGTAACATTGCATCCAATGAAGAACTCTTGCAGGACTCTTCTCAGTCCTTGGTTGATTTTGAAGAATCTCGTCAAATCAATTTGGACAATGTCATCGATAAAGTGGTGGCTAATCTCAATGATTTGACATCAACTCTTGCATTACTACCGGTATCACAGTTTAGCACTTTAAGCCAAACTTCAGGCCTGAATGTCTCTAAACAAGTTTCTAGCAAGCACATCAAACCTCAAGGCATCTTTCAGCCTTTAGCTTCCAAAAACTCTATACTCGGGGGGGGGGGGCAAGGAGGCCAAAGAATTAGACTCAGGGGGGCAAGAGTCTCAACTATCACACCAGGCCTCTAGGCTTCTCTTAGTTGTTAACTTCTCAAAGTCCTAGACTTGGGGGGCAAAAATCTCAGTTCAGCCCTTTGAGGATTCCCGAATGGCAGCAAGGCCTAGATGATACAGATCGTGGCAACAATTTCAGGCCTGATCGCAGTAGCCAATATTCAGGAGTTTTCCAAAAACTTTTGGATGGTAAGCTATTTCTATGCCCGGAGGGGCAAAAAGATAGGTTTGTTTGAACGCAAAGGGAGCAAGATTTCAGACCTGAAATAAGCCAGAACATGGAAAGTCCAATTATGAGACAAAATCAACCCATTCTCTCCTCTCAGAAGCTTCCTCAAGTGTCTGAAGAGCCACCACATTCAAATTCACTCCTAGGCAGTGTTACAAGTCAGGAACGATCTAGTCCTGCTGTTAGCCTTGGGGCCAAGTTTGAATTGCACATTCCATTCATTTTAGGACAGGGTAAATTTAATGAAGAAGAGGAAACCAACGGCACTCCAAGACTTGATCTTGATTCATTTGTAATCGGTGATCCCCCTCCTCCCCCTATTAATGAAGACCTTTTTGGCATTGTCCAAACTGCCAAAAGGCATTACAAGCATAGGCCAACTATAGGCCTTAAAGTTGTGGAACTACACCACATTGGATTTGTGGGGCACATCAAAAGCAGATCTTATTCACTTGGCTTACGAAAAAATGTCGTGGTTGTAAAAAGGGCTAAGTAGCCAATGAAAAGTCCTTCATAGGCCAAACAAAGCATCTCTAAAATATTCGGCCATGGCCTATTAGTCCTTGAGTAGGCCTTATCAGAGTTTCACTAGGCCTTTTCTGCTGAGGTTGAGGCATTTTCATTTTATTGAGCAGGCCTGAAAGTTCCAAGCAAAGGTTCAGGCCTTCCACTATATTTTTTAATTCTTGTCAGGCGTTTTCATGATGCTATGGCCTCTCTACAACTAGGCTTGGACATAGGATTCATATTGGTGTAAGCAGGCCTTTTTGTTGGTATGAAGGCTCTTTAAGCTCTTTCCTTAGGCCTGAACCACATTTATAAGCGTTTCAGGCCTTCCAATGTATTTGTAGGCCTTTTTGTAAGGCCTTTCATGGTTCAGGCATGAAGACAGATCTCATATTGTTAAAGGCCTGAATGGAGCATAAAAAAATGTCTAATGCCTACCAAGTCCATATGCAAGGCAAATAAAAAAAGGTTTGCTACAATAGGGTTCAAGGACTGTTTGGATGCCAAAAATTACTTTCTTTTTTATACATGTCTTGATCCTAAAAGTCAAGAATCAAGGTATGAGGGAAAATATTTATATACCTGTAACGCCCTAATTTTGGGAACGTTAAATAGACATTTTTATTGAAAATCTAAATAAAGTTTGACTCATTATTACATCATAACTCACATAAGAGTACTTTTGATTACACAAGGGAAAGGAGACTACGGTTCCTATCTATTGCTCCGCCTACTCCTCCATTCTTGCTAGCTCTTTGGCTTCGAAAGCCTCCAAGGTGTACAAGTCACCATGATCATCTACAAGGTTTGATACATTATACCGGCGTTGCCACCAATATAATATGTCAAGGTTACCAAAGGTAACACCATGAGCTACAGAAGCTCAATAGAATAATCCATAACTTATAAGCAATAAACCATAACGGTAACGATTTTCACATAGTACATGCATGTCTAACAAGACAATAACAATGACACATCCACATTCATTAGTCAGACTAACGTTGGTGTCCATGATTTTCTGAGTTTCTCCTATGCGACTCATCATAGACCGTGTCTCATTTTCATTTACCAAATCAACATTTCTAAAAAATCATTTTTAACACACCCAACCTCGGCTCCGTCGTTCTGGTCTCCTGAGTATCCTCACAATGATTTCGCCGCTTCGGGTTCCCATTGACACACAAAACTTTGCAGTGGCTCCTCTCCGCGAATAACCAAGCTACACACCCAACCTCAGTTCCGCCATTCCGAGTTCCTGAGTATCCTCACAATGGTTTTGCCGCACCGGGTTCCCATTGGCACACACACACACACCACACAATGAGCTACCAAGTCCGGCCATATTGTGGTTTTCAAAACATCTTCCTTTTCAAAACACACATTGTCTTTAACACACCATAGGTGTCATGTTTCTAACTTTCTTGATTTCTTTGTCTCGTTTTCATGCATAGACTCTGCGGTAGGACTTTTCACGTATGTACACATAAATAATTCATTGTAATCTTGAAACTAAATTAGCAAGATCATCCAACTCTATATTACTTTATCATTCTCAAAACTCAACTTAAAGCATAATGCCACATTTACGGACGCCTTTGGAGTGAAAACCACTTATGTTTTATCACACATCAAACAAGTAATTCTAGTAATCACATATGCATTCTCATAATCATTCTTAAGATCAAAATACGAATACTTTGATTCAAATTTATGTTTCCAAAATCCGTTTCTCTTCCTTTTTGGGAAGTTCAAAACAACATATGTTTTTCCGAAATAAAAGGCGAGTGATTCAACATGATCATACTTTCTTTCAAAATTTTAGTAAAACAAGTTTGCTAGTTATTTTTATCATGCATTTTCAAACATAAAAATAACTATAATTTTCCTTATACTAGAGAAAATGAGTAGAGATATTCTACATATACTTAGAGTGAGTAAGTAGAGGTATTCTACGTATACTTAGTGTTAGAGAGTAAGGACATTCTACTGTTCTTCTTGGCGGTAGGGCGGCCACGGAAAGTAAGTCGGCTATCGGTCGGAGTGACTTCCTACGGTGAGCTTCCGGTAGCTCCGAAAGAGAAAGAAAGGTTTCTCTTTAAACTAGTTTGACTAAACTACTTAAACTTTTTGGATTGAAAGGGTGGTCAAGCGGTGGTTTAATGGCAGCTTAGGATGAGTTTCTTGAAGAACTCAAGAATAAGAAGAACAAAGAACAAACTCAAGAATTTCTAGAGAGAAAAGTTGAAAGGTTGGAAGGTGTGAGTTCAACTTGGCCTTCTCTCTTGCCGCCCCCCCCCCCCCCCCCCCTAGCCGAAATGCCGAAATCTATCTCTCTCTCCCATGGATTTTGCTCGATGGTCTTGTCATTTCAAGTCTTTAAGCATGTCATGTCTTGTCATCCAATTTTAGGTTCAAAATCTAGGTCATCATGAAGGGTTTTAGTCTTGTCTTGTCCCAGGTTGGTTTGCTTGTAAGAAATAGCAAAATGATTGGCTAGGATTGTGTTCAAAGATGCCTAGAATGGGTTGTCAAGTTGTACTTAGGTTTGAGTGTGAAGTTGGACCAATAGGTAGCTTGTTTGAGTGGCTAAACACATGTACACACTCACTCTCCCTCTCTCTCTCGGCCTTTCTCCCTCTCTCTCCCTCTCGGCCTCTCTCTCTCTCTCTCTCTCTCTCTCTCTCTCTCTCAAGTAGTAACTACATATATATAAGTCTATATAAGTACACAAAAGACTAAGAGGTCTAGCTTACTAGGTCTAGAAAAAGAGTAAGGATTATGAGCTTTCAAGTGATAACTCAATGAAAAGAAAATGGTTAAGACTAGGTTTCCTTCTTTTGGAAGCAAAATAATGGCTTCCTATGGTCCAAAGATTCTTATATGACTTGTCTTGTCAAATCTAGGCTTTCATTGGCAAGACTAACTTCTATTACCCAAGGAATACAATTTTCCCTGGTAGTTATTGTCCAATGGGTAGAGAGTTAATGGAAGAAGTAAGGTGACGAAATGACTAGTCATGCAAGTGCAATGGTTACTTCCTTTGGTTCATGAGTTGTCTTGTCAAATATATATATACACATTGGCAATCTAGCTTCTATTATCCAACGCACAAAAATTTTCCTAACATTTATTATCCAATGGGTAAAGGAATATTGATGATTAACTAAGGTTGAAATGACTAGACATAGAGTATAATAATTACACATTGGCAAGTCTAGTGTCCGTTATCCAATGCATAAAAATTTCCCTAACAATTATTATCCAATGGGTAAAGAGGAAATGATGAGAAGGAATATGACAAGTCAATGGAAAGTGAAATGATTAATGGGTTGGCTTTTGAAAGTGACTTGTCAATGCAGAAGAATGAATAAGGCTTCCAAGTAGCCTTTCTAGGAAATTTTTAGGGTGGTATACATACATATATGTATATGTATGTCAAGGTTATTTGTAGGTTTCGTCTGGTCCAATTGATTATGAAATTGGGCATCCACGTATTCTACATCATAATTGGATAAGGAGTTCATCCATCCAGTGCGTTGTACTAGTGAAATAAGCCACATATAGTTGTGTTTTCCTAGTTTGTATTGACTATAGAGTTTTTAAATAAGAGAAATTTATATAAATGGTTATCCTAATTTCATCCGAGTCTCATTTTTATCTTTCAAGTATCAATTGCAACTCTTTTGACCTTCAAGTTTGATTTTTGTACTAAATTGGTTAAATTGATAACTTCTATCAACCAAACTGGATGGAAAAAATCATAGTCCAGTTTGGCTGACAGACGTTATCAATTTGGACCAACTTGGTGCGAAAATCAAATTTGAAGGTCAAAAGAGTTGCAATTGATACTTGAAGAACGAAAATGAGACTTGGGTAAAATATGACGACCATTTCTATAAATTTCTCTTTAAATAAGTATTGAGCTACGTAGTCCGCTACTTTTTCCAATTGCATGTCATCTTTGATCTTATATTTTTCCTCTATTAGTTTGTTTTGTGTTGATTCAAGTTAACTGGTGGATATACTTGAGCTATTGTTTTTTTGTAGTTGGAATTTTATGATTGGGGTTAGCCTTCAAGAAGTTAGAGAGACAAAGCTAGCGAGCTGTGACTTCAAGCACGGGTATACACTAGTCTCATACAAAAAGCATCAAAGTAAAATTGGCCTCACCAATCAAATGCATTATTACTTTGCCTCATCAATCAAATGCATTATTGACAGTTATAAAATTTATCATTAAAAGAGTACTTTACTGTGAGACCCCATATCTAGCAAGGAAGTCCCACGTTGGTGGGTTTACTAAAGTTGACATAGTATATAAGTGATTTCGACCAGTTAATGTATAATTTGAGATTAACTCTTTGAGTCACGTGGTTAGGTGAATGGTTAGTAGGTCAGGTGGGGTGGGTCGTTACAGATGGTGGACAACCCTGGTCTAGTGGTGAGAGCCACCTTTAGAATCTGGTACGAGTACACTGATTGTGCTGCACAAAAAAAGATAAATGCCACATGATGGCCACCAAGAGAAGGTTGCTGGGCCAATGCACATAAGGTGGGTAGATAGTGAGACCCCGTATTCAACTAGGAAGTCCCACATTGGTGGGTTTACTAAAGTTGAAATAGTATATAAGTGATTCCGATCAATTACTATATAACTTGAGGTTAATCGTTTGAGCTACGTAGTTAGGCAAATGGTTAGCAGGTCAGCTAGGGCAAGTTGTTACTTTTGCTATCTCACTTTACAATTTGAAGAACGAGTTTTTTTTAGTGCATTCTACGATCAAATTTTGTATATTTTTTTTATACCTTAAATATGTACTCCAACACATTCTTGTAATACAAAAAAATAGGATTTGGGGTTTGAGGGATCCTACTTTTTTTATTTTATTTTATAGAAAATTAGATGCCGGTCCCCCTTTCAGTTTTGTTTTGATTCCAACCTTGAATATTAGTTCCGAACTTATATAGGCTCGGTTATGTTGCATTAAGACATTTTTGCCCAAATCGACGACTCTTATGATAATTTCCTCTGCTCCATTTCTCTCTCTCTCTCCCCTCTCCCAGTCATCACGTCTCCGATCTCTCTCTTTCTCTCCCCCCTCTCTCTCCTCTCCCATTTGTAACTCTCATTGTCCACACACGCCTTCAACCAAGCAGTCCAAGCCCCCGACGAGGTGTCCGCCATGATCCAGGAGGTTGACGACAACGGCCACATCGACTCCGACGGGGTCCTCGAGAACCTGAAGGAGGCCTTCTCCTTGAATCAAGATCAATTTTCAGGATTTCGTCAACGATCATGTAGAGACCCGTAAATTATTATAATTTCAAAAATCGTTTAATGCTCGAAAAGAATCGTATTATTAGTAAAGTTGTACGTTCGTTTGTGGGGTGCACGGGTATACATTTATTGTTATGTATCGGACACTTGGAGAAGGGTAAAATGTGAATTTTGATGCTGTGATGATGTTTGGAGGTATTGGTAACAAGTGGGGTTGATTCGGTAATCGTTACAAAAAATTTCATTATCTGTCCAGCTTGAACCGGTACTGGCTTTTGCCTAGTACTGGTACATGATTCCCAGAAGTTGTGTTTTTTGGCGTTTTAAGGGCTCTTGAACCGGTACTGGGCAATTCCCAATACTGGCACATGCTGTGTTTTTCTACAACTTTCAGCACGCTTTTTGGACCTCTAAAAATACTCCCTTTTGTCATTTTTCACATCCAAAACCCATAAAATAACCCTAGAAACACCCCCTCTCACCTACCCAACTCCAATCTCACGAAAAACTCTTGATTTCAACCTCAAATCTTCAAGATCCAAGGGTTTTCTTCCTCAAAATCACTTGAATCTCACATTTGGTGAACAAGGGGTAAGTTTGGTGTTCTTTTTCAAACTTTTGGGCTCTCACCCACGTTTCTCTCTCTCCTCTTAATCACTTGTTGATCGTTGCTTATTTATCATGTTTTTGGGTAATATCATCTCTAGATCTTGCACCTAAGCTTGAGAGTAGCTTGTTCTTGGAAGATTTGGGCTTTTTCCTCTTGGTGGACCTAGGGTTTTGCTCAAAACCCACTTTGGTAGGAATTTCTCTTATCATCTACAAGTTTTGTGGTGAATAAGTGTGATGTGGGTGTTTGTATGCTATATATGATCGAATGGTGTACTTTACGGTATTGAAAATCGTTTGTTTCTTGAAAGTAGTAAAGTGGACTTGAATGTTGTGATTTATGAGCTATATGTGACGTATTTGGTAGTGTTTGGTCGTGTGTGGGATGAGTTTATGGTATCGGTGTTGGTTGTGACAATATGGAGGTTGTTAATGTGAAGTGATTATAGAGTATTTTGTGTCACAAGGTGCGGGAAACACAATTTCGCGAGGGGTGGAGTGTATTTTGTCGCAAGGTGTGGGAAACACAATCTCGCGAGGGGTGGAGTGTATTGTGTTGCAAGGTGTGGGAAACATGATAACGCAAGGGATGGGGGATGGTTGAAAGAAGTGTGTGTGTGTGTGTGCGTGCGCGTATGTGCGTATGCGTTTGTGTATACATGTATGAGAATGTCGTGATACTAGTAATGGGTGTTGACATGCGTTCGTTTGGATTTGACATCTTTTTGGTTTGCTGTATTCATGCTCATCATTTCATTACATATAGATTTTGTAGAGAACTTCCTACGGGGCTAGTGTAGCTTAGCAAAATCCTTCTTTTCTGGTCCGAACGCAGGGCAGTAGATCGCATAACATGGTGAATGTGAAAACGAAGACTTTTGGAAGCTAATATGACTTAGTTACTCATTCATCTTTGTAACTAACTTCTTTTGATAAAGATAGGTTTGTAATTAATTTATTTGTTGATCTTTGACATAACATTGTAATATACTTAACGCTTGTACACGTATTTAAGTAAATTTGGGCCATGGTGCCATGGTTGTACCATCTTAAACTTGAGGACCTTGTTGTAATTAAGCAGGTGGGAAATCTCATTTTGGGTATTATTCATATTATGTGAGAATCCTCTTGAATTGGTTTATTTATTTATGTTTTAAAAATCGAGGGTATGACAAATTGGTATCAGAGCGTCTAGATTTGAATACTTTGAGACCGTGGATAGACTTCTAGTCTCATGGGTTTAAAAGTCATGCCTTTTGCATGGACATGTGTGTGTCTGAGTGCATTGACATTATTTGCATTATTTGGCATTGCATTTCAGTATGGTGGAGTAGCGTAGAGTTGTTTTACTCATGTTGGGATAGTTGGAGGTTTTGACCTCATGAGATGATATTGTTATTGATGAATTTTCTTTTCTTATAACTTGTAGTAAGATGCCTCTAAGAACGCGTGCTAAAGCAGGTGAGGCCGAGAGTCGGGGTGGTCGTGGTCGTGGTCGCGGTCGGGGTGGCCGTGGTCTCGGTCGTGGCCGAATGGAGCTAATTGAGGATGAGGTTAGCTTTCATGGTGAGAATCAGAGTGGAAGTCCGAGAGGAAGGGCCGGGGATGGTCAGGGAGAGGTACCGGTAGTTTAGAATCCTTTTGCTAGGGATTTCGTTGCGGCTCTTGCGGCCGCTAATCTTTTAAACCCAACACCTAGGGAAGGTGCAGACAGTCGTGCCTTGCTAGCGATGAGAGAATTTAGTCGTAGGAATCCACCAACGTTCGACGGGTCAAGCAGTGACCCTCTTGTGGCCGATCATTGGTTGGCCCAAATTCGAAAACTTTTCAGAGCTCTTGGGATTACTGAGGATGACTTGTGAGTCAACATTATGGCCGTTCAACTAACCGGGGAAGCTAATGAGTGGTGGGAGTCCGTGTTGGAATCAAGAAAAGATGTAAGGAGGGTGGTAAGGACCACGGCTCAAGCAAATGAGCCGGATGTGGAAAACTTAACTTGGGCTGCGTTCGAAGTGCTCTTCGAGGAGCTATATTTTTCGAAAACTAGGCGTTACCAATTAAGGGAGGAGTTTGAAAGGTTAGAACAAGGGAATATGACCATGTCAGAGTATGCTTAAAAATTCCAATCTTTGTCTCGTTTCGCACCAGAGTTAATGACTACCGAGGAGAGGAAGTGTAGGCGGTTCGAGAGGGGTTTCCATGAAAAGTGAAGAAGTTCGTTATGGCTCAACGCAAGGGGAGGTTTTCCGAGGTTGTGGAGTGTGCAAGGAGTATTGAGACTCCTAGGGAAGTGTCGAGAAGTACTAAGGCTTGGGAACCGAGGCAATCGGTAGGAAGTGTGAGCTCTTCTTCGGGGAGTTTTGGCAATCACGGGAGAAAGAGGCAACGGGATCAGTTTTCAACCTTGCAGGGTCCGTCAAACTTTAGGCCTCCGTCGTCTTTTTCTATTGGGACTCGAGGAAATTCAAATAGGCCTTCAATTGTGTGTCATGAGTGTGGCCAAATGGGGCATATCCATGCACAGGGTCCGCGGCTATTGGGTACGTGCTATACTTGTGGTAGGAATGATCATTATGCGAGAAATTGTCCGCTTGGGAAAGGGACACAAAACGAGTCGGGTTCATGCAGCAACCGAGGAGTGGTCAGAGTTCTGGTCGGCAATCATTCCGAGGCACTCAGAGGCAGCAGCAGCCTCACTTTTGTCAGACCATGTCAGCTCAGGGATCTCAGGTTGAAAAAGGAGCTAGTTCTTCGACACTACTCAGGGTTTAGGTCAACGGGGTGGACATGTTCAGGGTCAGATGACTCAGGGGAGAGCTTTCGCGATCACATCCGCTATCCCATCTCCACCATCTCCTGTCACTTCTCAGACCCCGAAGGCTTTAGTTGTGAGGGGTACCTTTCTATTGTTTAACTCCTTTGCCAGAGTATTGTTTAATTCCGGAGCATCACATTCATTCATTGCTGCATCTTTTGCATGTGCATTGGAATTGGAAATTGAAAGTATCGACCCTCTTTTGTTTGTTGAGACACCCATAGGGGGTAGATCGCCATTAGATTGTATTTGTCGGAATTGTGAGCTTATCATTCGAGATTGTCGTTTTACCTTTGACTTCATCATGTTGAACATTTCGGGGTTTGATCTTATTTTGGGAATGGATTGGTTATCCGCATTTCACGCCACCATAGATTACTTCAAGCGTTGGGTCCGTATCTATCCACCTAGGGGTTCTTGTTTTGAGTTCTTAGGGGAGCGTTGAGAACCGTTAGAGCAGTATTTGTGTGGGTCTCGGGAGCAAGAGTCGATGTATGCGTTATTAGTGAGCTTGGCCTTAGGTGAAGATGTGTCCATACGCAGGGAGTTGCCCCTTGTTGTTTGTGATTTTTCGGATGTATTTCCGAATGAGTTACCTGGTTTGCCACCCGAGAGAGAGATTGAGTTCACCATCGATTTACTTCATGGCACCGCTCCCATTTCTGTACCTCCTTATCGTTTCACGCCCGCCGAGTTGAGAGAATTAAAGACTCAACTGCAAGAATTAAAGGATTTAGGGTTTATCCATCCGAGTACGTCGTCGTGGGGAGCACCGGCCTTGTTTGCTCAGAAAAAGGATGGGTTGCTTTGATTGTGCATCGATTATCATAAGTTGAACCGTGTTACTGTAAAGAATAAGTACCCAATGCCAAGAATTGATGATTTGTTTGACTAACTTCGAGGTGCAACTTGTTTTTCTAAGATTGACTTGAGGTCCGGTTACCATCAATTAAGAGTTCGGAGAGAAGACATTCCAAAAGCTGCTTTTCGTACTTGTTATGGCCACTATGAATTTGTTGTTATGCCCTTTGGATTGACGAACGCACCGGTGACATTCATGGATCTAATGAACCGTATCTTTCGTGCCTATCTTGATCGTTTCATGGTAATGTTTGTTGACGATATCCTTATCTACTCGTCTTCAGAGGAGGAACACCAATCTCACCTTTCCATTGTTCTCGAGCTTTTGAGAGAGCATCGCTTGTATGACAAATTGAGTGAGTGCGAGTTTTGGTTGTCCAAAGTCAAGTTTTTGGGTCACGTTGTGTCGAAGGATGGGGTATCTGTTGATCCGGGGAAGATAGAGTCCGTAATGAGTTGGCAACAACCGAAGAGTGTGTTCGAAATTCGTAGTTTCTTGGGTTTGGCCTGTTATTACCGTCGTTTTGTCCTTGATTTCTCCCGTTTAGTGGCTCCGATGACTAAGTTGACTCGTAAGGGGACTCGTTTTGTTTGGAGTGACGCGTGTTTGAAGAATTGAAGAGAAGATTGACTACCGCGTCGGTTTTGGTTGTGCCCGAACGAGGAATCGGTTACTCCGTGTATTGCGATGCTTCGAAGGAAGGATTGGGGTGTGTATTGATGCAATTGGGGCGAGTGGTAGCATATGGATCGCGGCAATTGAAAATTCACGAACGGAACTACCCTACCCACGAGTTAGAACTTGCGGCCATCGTCT
The DNA here is from genome assembly GCA_019656275.1 of Rhododendron kiyosumense. Classification (NCBI taxonomy): domain Eukaryota; kingdom Viridiplantae; phylum Streptophyta; class Magnoliopsida; order Ericales; family Ericaceae; genus Rhododendron; species Rhododendron kiyosumense. The sequence continues at coordinate 1,243,518 of BPLS01000189.1, read as the reverse complement.
TTGCTTTGAAGAGTTGGCGACATTACCTCTACGGTGAGAGATTCAAGGTATTCTCCGATCACAAGAGTCTAAAGTACCTATTTTCTCAAAAGGAGCTAAATTTGCGACAACGCTGTTGGACGGAACATCTAGAAGACTATGATTTTCAGTTGCAACATCACCCCGGAAAGGCGAACGTGGTAGCGGATGCGTTAAATAGAAAATCGACACACCTTGCGAATCTAGCCATTCATGGGTGGAAGATGACAAACGATTTGGGTGCCTATGCTTTGTATTTCGAGGAAGTTCGAGAGAGAGTCACCCTTTATAACTTATTTGTTCAATCGACCTTGTCAACTCAAGTAATTGGGGCCCAACAACAAGATGAAGTAGCAGGAAAGTTTCGTACCAAATTTCTTAGCGACAAGGCTCGAGAGGGGTGGATGATTCATGCCGATCAGGGATTGCGATACCAAGGAAAGTTGTTCGTACCCATTTCGTGTCAGAAGGAAATATTGAGAGAATTTCACCATTTACCTTTGGCCGTCCATCCGGGGGGAACGAAAATATATCATGACTTGTGTAGACAATTTTGGTGGCTGGGAATGAAGAGGGACGTCGTCATTTTCGTATCAAAATGCCTTACGTGCCAACAAGTGAAAGTCGAGCATCAATGACCTGCGGGGGAGTTACAACCATTACCAGTGGCCGAATGGAAGTGGGAGAATGTGACAATGGATTTTGTTACCGAATTATCTAGATCGTCGAGGGGACATGATGCCATTTGGGTGATAGTTGATCGATTAACCAAGTTAGCACACTTTTTACCTATTCAGGTTTCGGATTCAATTGATGCACTTAGTCGATTATATATTCGTGAGATTATCCGTCTTCATGGAATTCCAATTTCTATTATGTCCGATCGAGATCCCAGATTTATCGCGCATTTTTGACAAAGTCTACAGGCTGCTCTTGGCACCAATCTCCTATTCAGCACCGCGTATCATCCTCAAACGGATGGGCAATTCGAGAGAATGATCCAAATTCTAGAAGACATGCTTCGAGCTTGCGTTATGGATTTTCGGGGTAGTTGGGGAGATCATCTATCGTTAGTCGAATTCGCGTACAACAATAGCTACCAATCTAGCATTGAGATGGCGCCGTATGAAGCTTTGTACGGGAGGCCATGTCGATCACCCATTTGTTGGACCGAGTTGGGCGAGGCTACGTTAATTGGACCGGATTTGATCAAAGAGACCTCCGAGAGCATGAAAGTGATTCGTCAACGTCTTCTTGAAGCACAAAGGAGAACCACCGAGCAAGTCAAAGTGATTCGTCAATGATTGTTAACTGCGCAAAGTAGGCAAAAAGTTATGCTGATCGTCGTTGCCGACCATTATCATTTGAAGTGGGGGATCATGTGTTCCTTAAGGTGTCACCGGGGTTATCTCGTTTTGGGCAAAAGGGCAAACTTTCACCACGATTTATTGGGTCGTTTGACATTATCGAGAAGATCGGGGAAGTGGTGTATCGACTGGCTTTACCACCAAGGTTATCGGGCATCCATGACGTGTTCCATGTGTCGATGTTGCGAAAGTATGAGCCGGACCCGTCACACGTTCTAGAGTGGTTCGAACTAGAGCTGGAAGCCGACGCATCTTATGGAGAAGAGCCGATACGTATCCTAGATTCGCGTAACCAAGTTTGAGAGGTAAGACCATTCCGTTAGTGCGAGTTCTCGGGAGTAATTTCGGGAAAGAAGAATCGACGTGGGAAAGGGAAGACAAAGTTAGGGAGAAGTATCCGTAACTATTTTCAAATTGAATCGATGTGAGTTCCGAATTTCGGTTTTATGATTGTTAGCTTAATTATTTCATGACTTGTGTTGTGGTATGAGCATGATTACTTGATGCATGAGTGTGTTTGACTTGAATTGTAAATTTTGGGATGAAATTTCTTTAAGGAGGATAGATTATAGAGACCTGTAAATTATTATAATTTCGAAAATCGTTTAATGCTTGAAAGGAATCGAATTATTAGTAGAGTTGTACGTTCGTTTTTGGGGTGCACGACTATACATTTATTGTTATGTATCAGACACTTGGAGAAGGGTAAAATGTGAATTTTGATGTTGTGATGATATTTGGAGGTGTTGGTAACAAGTGTGGTTGATTCGGTAATCGTTACAAAAAATTTCATTTTCTATCCAGCTTGAACCAGTACTGGCTTTTGCCCAGTACCGGTACACGATTCCCAGAAGTTGCGTTTTTTGGCATTTTAAGGGCTCTTGAATTGGCCTAGGAATTGCCCAGCATCGATACATGCTGTGTTTTTCTGCACCTTTCAGCACGCTTTTTGGACCTCTATAAATACCCATTTTTGTCATTTTTCACATCAAAAACCCACGAAATAACCCTAGAAACACCTCCTCTCACCTACCCAACTCCAATCTCACCCAAAACTCTTGATTTTAACATCTAATCTTGAAGATTCAAGGGTTTTCTTCCTCAAAATCACTTGAATCTCACATTTGGTGAACAAGGAGTAAGTTTGGTGTTCTTTTTCAAACTTTTGGGCTCTCACCCACGTTTTTTTTTCTCTCTTCTTAATCACTTGTTGATCTTTGCTAATTTATCATGTTTTTGGGTAATATCATCTCTAGATCTTGTACCTAAGCTTGGGAGTAGCTTGTTCTTAGAAGATTTAGGCTTTTTCCTCTTGGTGGACTTAGGGTTTTGCTCAAAATCCACTTTGGTAGGAATTTCTCTTATCATCTACATGTTTTGTGGTGAATAAGTGTGATGTGGGTGTTTGTATGCTATATATGATCGAATGGTGTACTTTACGGTATTGAAAATCGTTTGTTTCTTGAAAGTAGTAAAGTGGACTTGAATGTTGTGATTTATGAGCTATATGTGACGTATTTGGTAGTGTTTGGTCGTGTGTGGGATGAGTTTATGGTATCGGTGTTGGTTGTGACAATATGGAGGTCGTTGATGTAAAGTGATTGTAGAGTATTTTGTATCGCAAGGTATGGGAAACACAATTTCGCGAGGGGTGGACTGTATTGTGTCGCAAGGTGTGGGAAACACGATAACGCAAGCGGTGGGGGATGGTTGAAAGAAGTGTGTGTGTGTGCGTGCGCGCACGTTTGTGTATACATGTATGAGAATGTCGCGATACTAGTAATGGGTGCTGACATGCGTTCATTTGGATTTGACATCTTTTTGGTTTGCTATATTCATGCTCATCATTTCATTATATATAGATTTTGTAGAGAACTTCCTACGGGGCTAGGGCAGCTCAGCAAAATCCTTCTTTTCAAGTCCGAACGCAGGGCAATAGATCACATAACATGGTGAATGTGAAAACGAAGACTTTTGGAAGCTAATATGACTTAGTTACTCATTCATCTTTGTAACTAACTTCTTTTGATAAAAATGGGTATGTAACTATTTTATTTGTTGATCTTTAACATAACATTGTAATATACTTAACGTTTGTACACGTATTTAAGTAAATTTGGGCCATGGTGCCAAGGTTGTACCATCTTAAACTTGAGGACCTTGTTGTAATTAAGCAAGGGGGAAATCTCATTTTGGGTATTATTCATATTGTGCGAGAATCCTCTTGAATTGGTTTGTTTATTTATGTTTTAAAAATCGAGGGCGTGACAGATCACAACGGCGAAAATCATGAAGTCGCACCGCTCAAACCCAGCCGCGTCGTATCACCATCATACACAGTTCCTGAGTCAATATCTGAATCCGCCGCCGCCCTCAGGGGCGACAACGACGACTATTTTAAAGGATGCTTATCAACGGTGGTAGCAGGTTTTGAAAGTGTTGCTGTTGTGAAAGAGCCAAATGGCTATGAATTCAAATTACCCTAGAGACAACCCACTCCTCAACCACTTTCTCGAGTAATGCTTCACGTCGGTTATCTCGATCATATTTGCTTTTCGAGTTGATCCATTAATTAGGTGAATTTTTAGGATTTTTGGAAGAGTGGTAGTGTGGTAATAGAACTCATTTTCATTTTCGCAAGTCTAGGTTTGACAATGTAGTTTAGACTTTCCAATTGAAATTTCCAAACCAGAATAATTGGCCAATTTTGTCGTTGGTCCAATTTTGGCGTATATATCAATCACATGCATTTGTTTTTACTTTTTTTGTTTGAGTTTGAGTATAACTATATTTGATTTTGTTCGTGTGTGCATTTTCTATAAGAACTGTGTATTTTTTTATGAGAGCCGTGTATTTTTCTATAAGAACTGTGCATTGTCCATGAGAACTATCTATGAGAACTATGTATTTTCTATCAGAATTGTGTAACTATATTAGAATTGTGTATTGTTCATGAGAACTATCTATGATAACTATTTTGATTTTAATCTGGTCGTGAGAACATTGATAACCATATTAAAACCGTGTATTTTTTATGAGAACTATATATTTTTTATGAGAACTGTGTATTTTACTGTGTGGTAAGACTATGTAAACTGTGTATTTTTCAGTTCACATAGCCCAATTCTCATAACCAGTTCTCTATGAGAACAATCACTTCTCATAGCCAATTCTCATAAAACTGACATGAAAACTGGCAGTTCTCATAGAACTAACTATGAGACTTGGCAGTTCACATAGCCAGTTCACATAGTCAAAAATATTTTTATCCGAAATAATTTGATTCAGGAATTGATTCTAAAAATATAGCTCTCATAGTCAGTTCTCATGGCCATAATTTAGGGGTATTTTTGTCCAAAATAATATGTTAACTCGGACTATGTGAACTGGCGGAAATATTTTTGTCCGAAATATTATGTTAACTGACTATGAGAATTGATAGTTCTCATAGCCAGTTTATATAGCCAAGGGTGTTTTTGTCCGAAATAATGTGGGTCAGGAGTTGATTTTAAAAATATAAATTTTAATAAAAATGAACATGTACACAAAAAGTTAAGAAGAATAGGCAAAATAATAAAAATGCATGAAAAGTAAAAAAAAAAAAAAGGACTGAAATAAAGAAGAAATATTTTTGTCAGGACTATATTAAGCCCAAACATACTTTTTGAAGCAGGCCTCTAAATTCCCCCCCTTTTTTTACTATCGGCGTATATAAGGGATGCTGCTCATATGTCAAATTTTAAAAGTGGGAGAATCTAAAGGGTGAGGTGGTATTTGAGGGGTCCAGTTAGATTAAAAAGTGATAGTTTAAAGGGGTAGATTGTTTCGTTTATTAGTTTAAGGGGGTAAAGTGATAAAAAAAGATTGATAGTTCAAGAGGGCGTATTGTAAATTACTCTAGAAAGTAAGAAAACTATTTGATGAAATGCACAGATGATTATTAAACTTGTAACGACCCTGATTTTTGGTCGTTAAAAATTTCGTTAAATATTTGAATTTTATTCTAATTTCCTTAATTTCCTTGTAGTTTGTCATAATTACATTTTTGCCCCTTGAAAAATTATTTCTTGACGCTTTAGTCCGCTTAGCTAGACTAACTAGCTTTTGACCATCCGATTAGAGAAACTAAGCTAGCAAGCCATTTAGTTACTTTTCCCTAACCGCAAAATGACCGTTTTGCCCCTCTTGAACCTTGTGGACCTTTTGAACCCTAGACTAAGAATTTAAAATTCTTTTTCATTTAATTATTTTGGTTTTAATCTTTATCCATTGGACAATAAATGTTAGGGAAACTATTATCCATTGGATAATAGAAACCCCAATTGTTTATATTAAATGTCTACTTGGTTAAAGTACTATAAATAGTAAAAAGTAACTTTTTGATTACTTTAAAGTACCTTTTTGGATTATTTTATTATATAATCTCCCTAGCAACTATTATCCATTGGATAATAAAAGTTAGGGTGGTTATTATCCATTGGGTAAAAGGTTCATCTTTCAACTTAGTACATGGGTGGATTAATTTAATATTTTCTTTTAACCCCATGTGCCAAAGTACCAATTATTTTAATATAAAAGTTACCTAATAACTATTGTCCATTGGACAATAGAAGTTAGGGGATTTATTACCCATTGGGTAATAGCATTAGTCTTTCACAAAGTACAAGGATTTTATTAAATAATCAAGTCTTGGATTTTCCCATGTGATTTTGTGCATTAAATTATTTGGGTAAATCAAAACCCTAGATTTCCTAAAGTACCCTTGGCATTATTTTATTGGGATTTTGATCTTCCTAGATCACATGAGTACATATGTATATATTATATAAGTACTTGGATGACTTAAATATTGCCATGTGCCAATTCATTTGTTATTGGGCAAATCCTAGCTTTTAAAGTCTACTTGGATCCTTGGTACAAAAAATACTTAGATTTTATTGTTTGCTTGGTTGTGTATATATATATATATATATGTGTGTGTGTGTGTGTGTGTACTTGAGAGAGAGAGAGAGAGAGAGAGAGAGAGAGAGAGAGAGAGAGAGAGAGGCCGGAGAGAGAGAGAGAGAGAGAGGAAGGAAGGAGGGAAGAAAGGAGGAAGAAGATTTGATGAATATCTTGGCCTTGATTTTTGTTGTACTTCAAATCCATGAGATTCATATTCTTCCAAACCAAATCTTAACTCCATTGTACTCTTGTATACACCTTGCAATGGTTTAAACCCTTAGATCTTGTACCAATCTCTTTCTTGCCCACCAAGGATCAATCCTAGCCATTCAATTGATCCAAGATCAATCTTGGTACAAAAATAGCCATGCAAACCTAGGATTTTCCCTTGATTTTTGCTTAAAAGTTGGATTTTTTCTCAACCCTTTGATCATATACCATTATAATCTCAACCATCCATTTGATTCAAGAATCCAATCTAAGGACACCATAGGCATGCAACCCTAGGATTCTTGCATTGATCTTCCATGATCTCTTGCCAAGTGTCAAGGTGAGACTTAAAGGGAGAGAGAGGAGAGGGCCAAGCTCTTGCCTATAAATAGAAGGCCATTCTAAGCCTTTCAACTCACACCTCAAGCAATAGCTCTTCCTTCTCTCTAGAAACCATTTTCTGATTTTCTGGGCAGCCACTGTCCCGTCGGAAATCCCCTGTTTTCTCCTTCTTAGACTAGTTTTTAGGATCAACTTCCTTCTGGAAAGTTGTAGAGCACTTCAAAACCTTGAAGTTAGGCTCAAAAATCACCCTAATCGGTTAAGAAATGACCAAGATATTGGCATCCAAAGTTCAGTGAAAATTCTGGATTTTCATTTCCAGACAGCTCACTGTCCCTTCTTTCATCCCCATTTTTCTCCAACCTAAAGTCGTTTCTAGGATTAACTTTCTTCACGAAAGTTGTAGAGAATTTCTTGAGCTTCGTTCTCGACCCAAGAAAGACTCTATTCGGCCAAAGATTGACCGAGTTACTGCCGTCCGAAGTTCGGTCCAGATTCGCGAGAAATTCCACCTAGCTTATTCGGCCCCGACTAGTTTCGGATCAAGGTAGGATACTCTTGCCCTAACCCTATGTATACATAAGATCTCGTTATCTTTCATTTCAAAGTAGGTTATCTTTATAAACTTTCCATTTCAAGTATTTGTATTTTGATCTTGAAATTGATTATGAGTATGCTTATGTGAGTTGTTTGTATTACTTGTGCCGTTAAGCTTTAAGCGTTGATTTGAACATAGAGTTGGATGATCTTGTTGGATTACAATGAATGATGTTTACTTTTGTCCTACCACGGAGTCTTTGTATGTAACGAGACACGAGAATCGAGAAAGTAGAAACATGACACCTAGGGTGTGTTTGAAAAGGTTGAAATGTTTTGAAAACCGCAATGTGGCCGGACTTGCCCATTGTGTGAGGTGTGTGTGTGTTCCAATGGGAAACCGGAGCAGCGGAACCATTGTGAGGGTGTGTGCCAATGGGAACCCGGAGCGGCTGATCCATTGTGCGTTCCCATGGGAACCCGGAGCAGCGGAACCATGGTGAGGTATAGCTTGGTTATCCGTGGAGAGGAGCCAATGCATTGTGTGCCAATGGGAACCCGGTGCGGCGGAACCATTGTGAGGATACTCGGGAACCCGGAACGGCGGAACCGAGGTTGGGTGTGTATGGCTTGGTTATCCGCGGTACGGAGCCAACGCTAAAGATTTTGAAAGGCTTGGTTATTCGCGGTACGGAGCCAATGCAAATGTTTTCGAAAGGTTATTTTGTAAGTGGAAAATGGAGACACGGTCTACGATAAGTTGCGTAGGAGAAATCGGAAAATCTTGGACACCAACGATAGACGATTAACGATGTGTGATTGTTAGTGTTGTTGTAATTGTTTACCGTCGTAAGGTTGGTGGGTAAGGGTTTCCTATTGAGCGTTGTAGCTCACGGTGTTGCCTTTTTGGTGACCCTGACATATTATATCGGTGGTGACGCTGGTATAATGTGTCAGACCTTGTAGATGATCAAGATGGACCGTTCACTTGGAGACGTCCGGAGCTGAGGAGCTGGCTAGGATGAAGAAGCAAGAGGAGCTGTAGTTAGAAAACCTTAGTTTCCTTTTTGTTGAATAAATGTACCCTTTGAAGTATTTTTGATGTAATAAACTCTCTTTATTATGTAATAAAATGTTTCATTAACGTACCCTGATTTTGGGGGCGTTACAAAACTCTTTTGGGAATTGATATTCAAATTTTTTTTTTTATCCACACTCTCGATCTTTTTTGTTTTTTAATATTGAAAGTATATTTATTTATTTTTTTGCTACAAGACAAAAAAAGAATATGAATAAAAAAAAATGAGTATGAATATCAACTCCCATTCTTTTGTTGGGAAGTATACAACTATTTTATTATAGTTGTTTTTGTTGAAAACAAAAAAAGTCGTGTGGACTTGAAGGTCCTTCCTTCTTTTTTTCTTTCTTTTTTTTATCAAACTGGCATAGATAAAAGCAAGGTCCTTCTATCTACCACCATATCACTCTCCACAAGGATTTCTCTTTCCATTAGACTGAAGTTTACCAAAATAACCTCAATTGACACTTCCAATCTTCATAGCATATAGTACATGGTAGTATTCCCCTTTCGTAGGAGGGTTGTGTCCTGAATTTTGTCTTGTTTGGGTCGATTTTCTCATCTTATATCTGCGAGCTAGGTAATAAATCAAGGAGCGCATAAGTTTATTTCAAACACTGAGATATCAATAAAATTTCTAAGATTAGAATTTCTTACAAAGAGTCCTTAATTATGATATCGCGTTACATGAATAGCGCCCATGTTGCGAGGAATCTATCATATCAAAATTGAACTCGATAATAATTTAAACAAAATTATTCATTTTGTTAGGCTGGTTAAAAGCAACTCATGCAAAAGCCCTACAATGTGAATGTAACGCCTCGAATTTTGGGAACGTTAAGTAAACATTTTATTGAAAACTTAAATGGAATCTGGCTCTTATTACATCATAATTCTCACAAGAGTACTTTAATTACACAAGGGAGGGTAACTAAGGTTCCTAACTATAGCTCCTCTTGCTCCTCCATCCTTGCCAGCTCTTCGGCTCCGAAAGCCTCCAAGGTGTACAGCTTACCATGTTCATCTACAAAGTCTAACATATTATACCAGCGTTGCCACCAGTATAATATGTCAGGGTCACCAAAAGTAACACCATTCTCAGCAGTACAATCCCGTACCCGCTAATCCATAACTTACAAACAATAGATCATATACAATAGACAGTAACAATAACACATCCACATTTGCTATTCAAACTATCGTAGGTGTCCATAATTTTCTGAGTTTCTCCTACACGATTCATCGTAGACCGTGTCACCATTTTTCATGCACGAAATCAACATTTTCAAAATCATTTTTAACACACTCAACCTCGGTTCCGCCGTTCCGGTCTTTCGAGTATCCTCACAATGCATGGTTCCGTCGCACCTGGTTCCCATTGGCACACAAAACATCAAATTTGGCATTGGCTTCTCTCCACGAATAACCAATCCATAATTCAAAACCCTCGGTTCCGCCGCTCCGGGTTCCCGAGTATCCGACAATGGTTCCGCCGCTCCGAGTTCCCATTTGGGTTTTCGAAAATCATTAAAACAATTGCGTTGGCTCCTCTTCGCTAATAACCAAACCACAATTCATCCCTCGGTTCCGCCGCTCCGGATTCTCGAGTATCTCCACAATGATTCCGTCAGTCCAGGTTCTCATTGGGTTTTTCGAAAACGTTTTCACACACACCACACAATGCGCTGCCAAGTCCAGCCCCATTGTGGTTTCAAAACTTATCTAGTCTTTAACACACCCTAGATGTCATGTTTCTACCTTCTTGATTCATGTGTCTCGTTTTCATGCAATGACTCCGCGGTAGGACATTTCACATACGTAGTCATAAATCATTCATTGAAATCTTGAAACTAAACTAACAAGATTATCCAACTCTATGTTCTTAATCATGCTCAAATCACTACTTAAAGCATAACGACACATGTACGGACGCCTTTGGAGTGGGGATCACTTATACTTTATCAACAACCACAAGTAATGCCAGTAATCATAATAACACATATGCATTCTCATAACCATTCTTAAGACCAAAATACGAATACTTGCAATTAAGCGTGAAATTTACTATCTTTCGAAATTTGTTCTTTCTTCCTTTTTGAAAAGTTAAAAAGAACATATGTTTTTTTTTTTTTTAAAGTAAAGGTCACTTATTCCAACATGCTCATACTTCCATTAGCAAGATAAACTTGTTGACTATCATGCATTCCAACATTACAAGCAATAGATAACCTTATATACTTATAGGCGACAGATAACCTTATATACTGATGGGCGACAGATAACCTTATCTACTGACAGGCGACAGATAACCTTATATACTGATAGGCGATGGATAACCTTATATGTTTTAAGAAAACGGTTAAGGATGTTATACTTTAGAGATAATGAGGACGGAAAGATCTATTTATACAAACTTTATACTTATAGAGAGTGCAAGGATAATCTACAGTTCTTCTAGGCGGTTGATCAGTTTTGAGATTCGGTCGTCGGTTTTGCGAATCGGCGGCGTAACGGCTTCGAAGTGCTTCGAAAGGAAGAGAGATGGATTTTCTCTTCCTAGAAACAACTTTGCTAACTACACTAGGCTACTTTAAAGATCTATGGGTGTTTTTTTTTGAGGTGGTTTGGTGGTAACTCTCAAGAACTTCAAGAAACTTAAAGAAACTTGAACTTTGGAACTAAGAAAGCTTAGAAATTCTAGAGAGAAGTGAGAGCAAAGAGTGAAGGTGTGAGTTTAAGCTTAAAGTGAGCTTGCTATTTATAGGCAAGGCATGTCTCTCTCCCTCTCCCACCCAAAATCTCTTTCTTTCTCTCTCTTTCTCTCTCTCTCTCTCTCTCTCTCTCTCTCTCTCTATATCTTATCTTTTTCTCACTTGTCAAGCTTGATAGGTTAGGTTATGATTTACTTGTACATCTCCCACCTAGTTTTAGGCTTGTATGGCTAGATTTAGTACTTTTAGGGTTGGTTTGGAAAGATTTTGTGGAAGAAGTAAGGATTGTACAAAGATTTAATGATTAAAGTACATATAAGGACAATGGAATATAGATTTTGCTTGGAGAAGTAAGTGCGTAAGAAGATCATGGAAGATCAAGACAAGGTACACTTCAAATCTCATCATACGAAATCTAGTCTTATCCAAATATTTTTTTTTTGGCATGATTCTAATATTTATTGTCTAAGGGACAAAGATTTCCCTAACAATTATTATCCAATAGGTAGAAGGATAATAATGTTGAATAAGGTTTGAATGAACTTTCCATATCCCTCACTAGTACTATGGAAGTGTGTGTGTGTGTGTGTGTATATGTCCAATTATAAGTACATAAGGTACTATATAATCCTTTAAGATTTTCAAGTCATAATTTCTTATTAAAATAATCTAATGGGCACATGTTCCATTATACTATTATATATACACACACACACACACACATGTCCAAGTTTTCAAATATAAATGTAGGTACTATTAGGTACCATATAATCTATCAAGATTTTCAAGTATTAAATAAAATATATGGCCAAGATTTTCTTATTAGGATAATTCAAGAAGTAAAAGTACTTATATATATATATATATATATACACACACATACATACATACATACACACACACACGTCCAAGTTTTCAAATATAAATGTAGGTACTATTAGGTACCATATAATCTATCAAGATTTTCAAGTATCAAATAAAATATATGGCCAAGATTTTCTTATTAGGATAATTCAAGAAGTACAAGTACTTATATATTTTTTAGTGTACCTAGAAATCTAGGAAATTAGATATTCACATATCTTTAATGCATATAAACACATGGAAAAATCTAGAAAGTGATTTGTTTAGTAAATCCTAGTACCAGTTAGTAAGACTAACTTATTATCGAATGGATAATATTTTTCCTTGCATTTTTTGACCAATGGATAAAAGGAATAAGGTAATATATATATGCTTGAATAATATTTGGAATAACCAAATGTCCTTTAGACATGTGTATATAAGTCTATATACTACTATATATGAGTACTTTATCAAATTTAGCACAAAATATCATTGATAGAAAATCTAGGTTTCTTATTGTCCAATGGGTAAATGTTTATCTAGGGTTAGGAGAATGTAACCAGGTTAAATGGTGGTTCGGTTTCTCCAACTAGTCGGTTAAAATTTAATTCTACTTGCCATGTAGGACTTCTAGTTAAGAAATAAAATTTTAAAGGACTATAATCTAATTATGACGGATTATTAGGAATTAAAAAAGAATTTTAAAAGAAATTCAAGTAATTAAAAAAATTTAAATATTTAACGAAATTTTTATTTACTAAAAATCAGGGTCGTTACTGTTCAAATTCTTTTAAGACGTGTCTTCCTAGGTATTGAAATCGAGCAACTATGAGATTATGAGGATCTCATTTTTTATTGTTGAGAAATTGTGTTACAGAATTCTAAAAGCTACCTAAACTCTGCTTTGAGATTTTGGAGAATTTCTTTCATTTTTCAAGTTCTCAAAATCTATAAATTCTAAAAATGAGACGAAAATGACGCTATTGGATAAATAACCAAAAGGGTCATTTTCGTCATTGTGCTATCCCCTTCCCCCGTGCCACTTTTCTCTTTAAACCATGTCCGTGAGCTGCAGCTTTTTCAGATATCCAAATCTCCACTTACTCTCTCTCTCTAAAAACCCCTCAATCATATGAGAGAGAGATTCTGAATCTCCAACAAATTCCAACAACTCCCATGTCCGCTCACCAACAATAATGCTCTGCTTTCCGCTGATATTCCCATCAAAATGTCACCCTCCATTACCATCTTCGTTTTCCTTTTGCTACTACTCATTTCAACCACGACCCAGCTCGACTCAACCTTAAATCTCAGTAACAAAAGCTCAAACCCCGGCAACGGACTCGAAAAAACAAAATCCAGAGCTGGGTTCGTGATTATAAAAGGAAACGAGACGATTCTTAGCGAGAACAGAACGTTCGAGCTGGGTTTTTTCAATCCTCATGGCGATGATGAATCCAGATGGTACCTGGGCATTTGGTACTGTTAGCATAATATTTCCTAGTTATCATGTAATCTAGGTTTTATTTTGCTTCATACTTAGTCTTGGTTTATTTATTATACATGTTTCTTGGCTGGTTTAGGTTTATTAGTCACTTGAAGCTTTTAGTATAAATCAAGGGCGGGGCTGCCGGGGCACATTCCAAAAAAAAAAAAAAAATTTATATTAATTTTTAGGAAATGACAGCGATAATTAACACCCATCTTGTTTTGATAATTAATGTCTGTCAATGACATTTTCAGTATGTTATTAGCGGATGTTAATTATCAAAAATACGTAATTGACCATCATTTTCCCTAAATTTTTTGTTAAAATAGTTTTAGCCTAACCCATTTTCTTCTTTAGCCCAAGCCACCAATCCATTTTAATTAGCCTAGCCTTCTTTCTTTCAGGAAAACCCAAACAAAGTCTTGATCGATTTAGGAAAAATAAAAACAAAAGCAAATCAAATTACACTGTAAACAAAATCCCTTCCTTCTTTTTTGGGATGGAATCCCTTCCTTCTTTCTCTGAAAAATAAAATCAATTAGAGAGATTGTAGTTATAAAAATCTTCTGTTGTGGAGATGAAGATCGGTGGCGGAATCATCGGAATCATGCCAATAGTGTACATTTTTTGTAATTTTATTTTGTTTATTTTGGAACATATTTATGTATAAGTTTGCCTTTTTTTTTTTTTGTTCATATATATAAAATTTGAGTTAATCCAGGGTAAAATTATTTTCTGGTACCGCCCTTGTTATAATTGCATGCTAGGATTACGTTTTAGATACAATTAAGGATAAGGATACATTAATGAAAACTAGCTTCTTGTCGATTCACTTTTCTTAACAGGTACGCTTCGATTCCTACGCCGACGTACGTTTGGGTCGCAAACAGGGGAGCTCCGGCGAGGAACTTATCTTCTGCGGCGGCTGTGATTACGGCCGACGGCGAGCTGGCGGTGGAGCTTGGTGGTGGGGAAGTCGTGTGGACGACGGGGAATGCGGCTGCTGTGGAGGCAGTGGAGGCGAGGCTGTTGGAGGAAGGGAATCTGGTGTTGGTCGGCGGCGACGGAGGAGTCGTGTGGCGGAGCTTTGATTTTCCGGCGGACACGTGGTTGCCGGGGATGAATTTGACGGGGGATAGGTTTCTGACAAGTTGGAGGGGGTTTCGTGATCCGGGGGTGGGAAAGTATTCTCTGAGGTTGAAGCCGCCGGAGTACGGTGAGGTGGAGCTCGTGTTTGATGGAACGGAGTCGTATTGGTCGACTGGGAAGTGGACGGGGAGTGCGTTTGCCGGTGTCCCGGAAATGACCATACCCTACATTTACAGGTATTGAATTTTCTGTCAAACTATTTTTGTTTGTGCCAAAACTGTTGTGCATAGAACTTTTGTACCATGTGTAAGGTACAAGGTTTTGTACACTAGAGTTTTGACACAAACAAAAGCAGTTTTGGCACTATCATTTCACATCAACTACTCGTAAATTGTAACTAAGCATTGTACTACAGGTTGATGAATTCTCTCCGGAACCTCGTGCTCTCAATTTTCGTTTTACGTTTCTGTTCTCAATTTTGAATTTCACAAATTTTAGTAGCAGGAGATGTTTCGACTAACAAATTCGCGTATATGCAAATGCATTATGTGACATAGTTCCAGAATCAGAAGATATAATGGTATAAAAGATCTGATTCCACACATGTGCCAAATACCATGCCAAAGTTTAAGATTTGGCATTAAAAGTGAAAATTTTCTTTTTAGTTTTTGGGGCAAATGCAAAGATAAATTTTGACCATGTCATTCTTGGTACTACATTTGACAATTGTCAAATTTGCCACACCACCTTCATAGTGTGGGAAAGATGGTTGCAGGGGGAGGTGGTTTTGCTGAAGTAGCAATGTATTAGTGGAGCAATTCTGTTATTTTTTCGTAAAATGAAATTAAAATGCTTTTACAATGCCATTTTGGTTCAACGGATGGACTGATCTGGTAGATTACTAATCAGCAACGCATTTATTAGAAGATTAAATTGAAAGAAATAGTTGGAATTTTGTTATATTTGTATTCACATATAGTTTCTTATGAACAGATTCCACTTCACCAATCCGTTCAAACCCACGGCGTCGTTCGGGTACACAGAAACTTCACTGGAGAGCGGCGTCCAGCCTCCGCTTACCCGGTTCCATCTGGACACCTCTGGCCAACTCCGGCAGTACACGTGGTCGCCGCAGGAGGAGAATTGGGACAAGTTCTGGTCTCAGCCGGAGAATCTTTGTACAGTGTATGGGCACTGTGGAAATTTTGGCTTTTGTAATGCTAGATTGTTGACTCCTTGTAATTGCATTGCTAATTTTCAGCCGGTTGATAGCGGTGCATGGGACTCCGGTGACTTCTCCAGTGGTTGTTGCCCCCAAGATGCCGCCAAATGCAGCAGCGATGATGGGTTTCAGGAGGTTGGGGCGGTGAGCTTTGATGGAGCCGTTAGTGAGTCGTTTTCAGGGGGTAGGAGTGAGTGTGATAGCACATGTTTAAGTAACTGTTCTTGTGTTGGTTTGATTCACAATTCAAGGACTAATTTGTGTAAAGCCCTATTTGGGTCTCTCTTGAATCTGAAAAATTTGACGTCTGATTCCACCAATGACGATATATTGTACATTAGGGTTCCAAAAGAAGGTGTAACAAAGAAGAAAAAGGAAAGAACAATGATTCTGATCGGAAAGATTGGTGGGGTTGTAGTAGTGATTTCTGCTGTTATGGTAGTTGTAGCATTGTTGTTTTTAAGACGGATAAGGATTAAGAGAGTGAAAAGAGAAAAGGAAGAAGAGGATGCAGTTTTTCCGGTCACAAATTTGAAGGTATTTTCCTACAAAGAGCTTCATGCCGCCACTAGGGGGTTTTCTGAGAAACTAGGGCATGGCGGATTTGGTGCGGTTTTCCTGGGCAAATTACTGGGTAGTTCTTCATCTGTGGCGGTCAAGAGACTTGAAAGGCCGGGCGGGGCGGAGAGAGAATTCCGGGCAGAGGTGTGCACAATTGGGAATATCCAGCATGTGAATTTGGTGAGGCTAAGAGGGTTTTGTTCAGAAAATTCCCATAGGCTCTTGGTTTATGATTACATGCCAAACGGTCCTTTAAGTACGTACTTGAAGAGGAATGGGCAGAATTTGAGTTGGGATGTTAGGTTTAGGATTGCAGTTGGGACAGCAAGAGCCATTGCATATTTACACGAGGGGTGTAGGGATTGTATCATACATTGTGATATTAAGCCCGAGAATATTCTACTAAGTGAAGATTTTTCACCCAAAGTATCAGATTTCGGACTAGCGAAGCTTGTTGGAAGAGATATTAGTGGGGTTTTGGCTACAATGAGGGGCACGTGGGGTTACGTTGCGCCCGAGTGGATCTCTGGTGTGGTGATTACTGCAAAAGCAGATGTGTATAGCTATGGAATGACCTTGTTAGAATTGATAGGTGGGCGGCGTAATGTGGTGAGGTCGTTGTCGGGTGGTGGAGGAGGTGGTGGTGGAGAGGGGGAGAAGTGGTTTTTTCCACCTTGGGCGGCTAAGAGGATAATTGAGGGAGATGTGGCGGCGGTGGTGGATGAGAGGCTTGTTGCAGGCGGGTATGATGTGGTGGAGGCAAAGCGGGTAGGATTGGTGGCAGTTTGGTGCATACAAGATGAGGAGGGGATAAGGCCTACAATGGGAATGGTGGTGAAAATGTTGGAAGGCGTGGTGGAAGTCGGTGTCCCACCACCGCCTAAGCTGCTTCAAGCGCTGGTTTCCGGTGAGTCGTTTCATGGGGTTGGGGCTGATTCTGGTACTGGGGAATCGGACAGAGGAAATTTGGTGGATTCTCACAATCATTCTTTGACTGCAGAGTAAATTCTGTCTTTCCAATTAACATTTAGCTAACAAGTTTGGTCAGGTAATCGACTAAAACACATTGCATACAACTGTTTGTTTGTTCAATTTCAATAGATTCCTGCTATTTTTTTGCTACTCTTTTGCACTGAAATCCTTGCAATGTGAATCAGCACTTGAAATCCTTGCAATGTGAATCATTGGGCAGATGTGGTATGGTTGGAATGTGAACATTTTCCATGATCCGAAAACGCCGTGTATGTTTCTTTTCCTTTTCCTTCGCACTTGTGAACATTTTTCGTTGGTTGTTTTGTATGTTTGCTTGTATGAAGGATCTTTTGATCATGAACCATGTGGAATTGTTGAACTTCATCAATCAGGCATTCAAATGTGGTGCCTAAAGACCAAATATCTAACAAATTCAGGACCGCAATGGTGCAACCACCTATTAAAAGATCAGATAATTTCCGATTGGGGGTCCTTTCCCAATTACTCCCCATGTTTTGCTGCTGTACCATTCTTTGATAGCTGTTTCATCTTCATTGCAACTTTAACTTTTATGGGGGCATGCCTAGTGCATGAAGCTTCCGCATATGTAGGGTCTAGGAAAGGATAGATGTATATACACGTCACAGCCTTACCTGCAAGTAGATAGATTGTTTCCGAATCATTATTACAACTGGTAGGCATATCCACGAGGTTTTTTCTTGAATATAAGCTCTTACGAAACTTAATCAATAAAAAGGTATAACAAATACTAGTACAAACCTTAGCATAGAGGTTAGCCTGCCCTTTCCAATAAAAAGTTTTGAAACATCTGTCCTGTCCTGTCTTCCAGTTCAGCTTTACAGGAAAGGGCCGGGCTTTCATCCATTCATTAGTTCAATACTTGAAGACCATCCGATAGCTAGACGTCTTGAATGAGCTCAGATTGAAATACTTCAGAGAACCTCCATAGCCCAACGAGGATAGCGAATCACTTAGTTGTTTGATGGTTGGTTGTTTACTTGTTGCAGTGGTGGACAACATTAAGTTTCATCTTTGCTGGCACATCTTTGGCTATGAGTCTATGACGTGCTGAAACTAAGATCGGATATTGGCCTGCTCTTCCCCTGGGAAAACCAACTCAGCCCCTTTCATTAACTATATGCTTTGATTTGGATAATTTGAATTGAGACAAGCTACTAAGCAATTATCATCCTCCTTCACAAAAGAGTCTTGTTTGTTGATTTCTTGCCTTCAATAGAGTGTTCGCATGCATCTCTTCCGCTTGGACTCTAATTCCATTCGGACTTCTTTTGCCCTGTTGACTGGTTATTTTGAGATCTTAGGATCATCGACTTTGTTACATAGATTAGGGAACATGTTGTTGGGTGCAGATATGTGTCTATTGTGTCCGTTTATACATGTTTCCAAATATACAGAACACTTTTCTTCACAGTTGATTGGTGTTTAAAGGATGGCATAGATCTTTCAATCTTTTCGCATACTTTGTTGGATGAACATTAGCTGCATATATCGAACACATTTCATACCCTTGTCATCCTGTTCTTGCACACACTGAAAGAGTCCTTGCAATATAGATCATCGATCTCCCTTGTCTGTCCCGCTTCACTATACCACACTTCTAGTGCTGATTCGTCGCCTCTATTTGAAGTTATTGCGTACAAATTCGGTTAGCAGTGCTTTCATATGACTATTAATTTTAGATTACAGCAACGGTGCCCCCAAAGCCTCTACTTTGAAGGCCATTCAACATTAAATTACCGAGACTGAGATGACAAAAGCCCCATAATATTGTACCTTTGTATTGAGATGGCTATTCTTTTCGCATTACAGACACGGTTCATGTATGTTTATCTCTTAGAAGAAGGATTGGATGGCTGTTCCAAAATGTGCTTATTTCTGACTCAATTTGGATATTGCCAAAGTGTTTCAGTTATGATTGAGACTTTCATTCCGCGAGATGAGCCTATAGACCCACAGGAGTGCCTGAGGAAAGGGTTGTAAATCAATCTTAGAACAACCTCCTCTTCTTCGTCAGCTCACTGTGTTTCATCTATGGCAACTCTCCCCTTCCCATTACAATTGCACAAAATGATGCTGTAACGAATTTGGATCCTCTCTTTGTCCTCCATGGATAATGGACGCTGCCTTACCGCCACTTCCCCGAACCTGAACCTTGTTGCATTCCGCCATATGATCTCCTAAAATCGCGTTTTACATTGCAATAGTGTAATTAAGTCATCATGACAAGTTAAGAACTAAGAAGTGAGAAATTGAAGTTTCACCAACTATTTTCTCAACCTTTTTGTGTACCCTCGTTGCTAATTTACGGACTCCAGTCAGATTCTTACCAGTATAAAATTAGAAACCACCCGTCTGACCATTTCAAGGATGTGAGAATATTTGAACAAGGTTTGGATGGGGTGCGCCAGGCCGAGGTAGTAGTGCATGTGAGAATATTTGAACAAGGTTTGGATGGGGTGCGCCAGGCCGAGGTAGTAGTGCAACAACACGGAGGCGACACTCGAAAGACCATAGCTACTATAATGAGCCTTTCTCCTTAAAAAATTAATTTAATATCATATGAGCCGATGATGACGCACGTATTAGATATATTAAACTAATAAGAACAAAACTACTCCCTGTCCCATTTTTAAAGTCTAATATTTCATTTTGGGCTGTCTCTTAATAAATATCTATTTTGTAAAGTTAGTGGATAAAAGTTGGTACATTTTTTATTTTGTCCATAAAAATAGTTTCTATTTTGAAAAGTTAGTGAGTAAAAGTATAATGATGATGTCTCTATAGAGGGTAAGTAAGGAAAGTGGAGGTAAAAGTTGATGTGAAAGGTATAATGATGATATTTTCTTAATAAGTTGGAGTTACGAAATGAGACACTTAAAAATGGATGAAAGAAGTAATAAGAACTAGATATATTAAGGAAATTGAATAGATACGACACTTGATTTTCGCCAAAAGGCCCAGAAAGGTATGCCTTACCCAACTGCTTGCCCATCATTTTTAGGGGAAATTATACTTAACCCCCTTGAACTATCACCAGGCCACACTTTGCCCCTCCAACTATTCAATTCGACACTTAACCCCCTTTAACTATTGTTTGGTTGCGACCCCTTTAACGGTGTTAATGGATTGAGCGAAGTTACTCAAATACCCTTACTTACGCAATATAGTTTGATATACCTTAGATACATCATCATACACGATTTTTTTCAATCATCTATGCCATACACGATTTCCCCCACCCTAAAACCTTTCCCTTAAAATTGGCAGGAGTTTTCCTTCTATTAATCTTGCACACAACAAACACTAAACCAAGGGGCAAAAACCCTTATAACAAATGCTAGAATGAAAACCTAACAAGGAACAAGAATCTCCATTGAAAAACAAAGCTATATCCTGAATATAGAGGGGTAAATTCCAGTCCCTAACTAGTCTTCTTAACATTCCACCAAGAACATAAGCAAGCTCGATCTCATCTTCTATTCTGCCAAAAACCCAATACAGAAGGTTGCAAATCAAATAATTAATCAAACAGAATAATCATCAACCAAACAAAATAATTTGGGTATCCAATAGAGCTCGAACTGGACAGAACCAATGGCAGGTGATGAGGAGAAGAAGGATTATGCCACAATCTGTCCCGATTGGACTTGTAGAGATTGTACGGCTCCCACAAGTTATCCAACGGACATAGTCTCTTCTCATTGAGCTGGATCCACGACTTTCCGTTACCGGACCAATGCAATAGGCTCACCGGACTGGGGCAGCTCTCTTTCACGTTGTCCCCACCTAAATTGTGTTGGTTCCACCAACTCCAGGTCGCCGCCGAACATGACCAGGAACGGCGACAACAAGCCCAGCTTGTACATCCTCCTCTTCCTCTGCAGTTCCACCCGATTTAGGAGAGAGAGGGAGAAAGATGACTGTTTAGAGAGAGAGAGAGAGAGAGAGATGGGTTTGTGTAAGAGTAACTCTAACTGGTTGTGTGCTCAAAAGGGCAAAAGAAGGGAAAATTTCAAAAAAGCCCCTGAACTTTCTGACAATTTGCAAAAAAGCACCTGAACTTTCAAATTTAACAAAAAAACACCTGAACTTTTCTAACAACTTGCAAAAAAACACCTGGACTTTCACTATTAACAAAAAAACACCTAAACTTAGCATTCCGTTAACAATTAGACCCCTGCAGTCCAATTTTGTCAATTTGTAACGGATGGAGCTAACGGAAGGCGTTAACTTTTTATTTTTTTTACTTT